>CM076582.1:518845714-519077985 GCA_034641835.2 Pinus albicaulis
CGCAGCAAACAGAATTTTTGCCGGAGGTTTGGAAAACCGGCAATAGGAGTTCGGCCGAACTTATTTAAAAGTTCGGCCGAACTATTTTTTATAAATAAATCGCCCGCGAAAGCAGTAAGGTTACTATTTTCATTGTTGGCGCGCGATTTTTGCTGCTCTGTTGCTGATTGCCGCGTTGGTCGAGTTGCTGCTGTGTTTCTGATTGCCGCAACTGGTCGAGTTGCTGCTGTGTTTCTGATTGCCGCAACTGGTCGAGTTGCTGCTGTGTTTCTGATTGCTGCGTTGGTCGAGTTGTAGCTGGTCGTTGTTACGGGCGCCATCGTTAAAATCTGCCGGGTATTCTGTTACTTCCGCCATCGTTAGTACAGTTCTCCTCGTCGTCCTTTACTGATATGTATGTTCAGTTTTTAATGTAAATGATTTGATAATTTTTTTACTGATTTGTTAATTAAAAATTTGTTAGTATATGTTATATTTTAGTTGTTTTCATTTATGTTTTTCATTAGCTTCAAATGCCCTCTTAAATATGAAATATCTTCGTTTACTCATTCCATGTGCTTCGTTTTTATTATGAGTTTGTCATCTATCACCTGCCATGTAACCAAATCATTTGCTTGAACTTTCTCATTATCACATAAAGAAAGACTTCTTTAAATCATTTCAAGAAAATTTATCTGGAAACGGAGTCCATTTCATTTCCAACCAAGTTGTAGGCATTCCGATGCGGATGCGCAGTTAATGGTTTTGCAACAAGCCGAGACAATCCAAAGGTTCATGCACTCATTATTGTAACAGTGATGGGCAAAAAATTATGATTCTTATAAAACAGTTCTGCAAATATAGAAAATCATATAGCTGTCATTTTTGTTATTGAAAAAAATATCTAATTAAAAATTGAGCTTCTTCTTTTTAGACAGTTCAACAAAACTTCCCTTAAGTTAAAACTGAATTTCAACACAATAGCTTCAAGATTAATTGGACAGTTCAACAAAACTTCCCTTCAGTTAAAACTGAATTTCAACACAATGTTTACTGATAAAGATCTGATTCAATCTTAACTACTATTTCCTCTCAAAGGGGGCTCTTTAACAGGGCTCTTTAACAGGGTATCCTCATTCGACAGGGCTCCTCATATTTACCGGGGCTCCTATTTAGTAACCGTCTTACTACTGGTAAAGATCTGATTCAATCTTAACTACTATTTCCTCTCAAAGGGGGCTGGTCTTTGAACTTTATTTGTGCTTTTTGGGTGGAACTGATCATCATGGTGTCTGATGTCTTTTTCTGTATCATCCTACCCTCGAGTTATATGCATCATTCCTGTATTATGCTTTTGACTTTACAATTTCCCTCATATCCCATATGAGGGTCATACTGTATATTTCTGCTGATTCTGTATCTGTTTGATATGGGGTTTTTTACCACAATTGGCCAGGGCTGAGTCTTCCTTTTATCCTGTTTGGATAAACATGGGCTCTCCCTTTGTGGGTGGACATATGTAATCAGTATATAGACTGTTTTCCCCTTTTAATATACTGAAAACAATGTTTTTTTTGCTCTTGAAAAAAAAATCTTGTAATATTATGTTTTTATTCACATTTATTGTTTCCACATTTCTATTGAATTAACCTTTTAATACTCTTCTTAATTGTGGACATGTGTTGGTATATTATGGTTTTAGGAGGAAGTTTTCCTAGCCAGTTATGCCATCAAACTGAAAACACATCTTGGTATATTATGCCATCAAACTGAAAACACATCATTTTTCTCCTTCAAAGAAAAAAAAACACATGTCTTGGTATATTATGCCATTAAACTGAAAACACATCATTTTTCTCCTTCAAAGAAAAAAATTTAAATTTCAATAGGCTTTAGGAAATTTAATTTCAATTCATTTAATTTCACTAGATTAGAATTTCTTTCAAATTCAAGAGCTTAGAATTGCTTTCAAGTTCAATAGATCAAATTCATTTCCAAGTCCAATAGAATAGGATTTACCTGTATGTTTGATAGAATCAAATTTCAAAAAGCTTTCATAGTATAGAATTAGAATAATTTGTTTCAAGTTCTGAATTCGATGCTTTGATATATGCTAGTCTTTGATAAATAACGTGTTTGTGCTCATTTAGATATTTTCATTAATTGGTTTTCTTTGAGTATCGCAATCATTTCCATAGGTTAATTTCCATTTTTGATTGAGAGTTAATTGCTTAGCATATAAATTGTGCAAGTGTACTTTAGAAGTATAAGAACCTGGATTGACATTTAATGCAAGTAATTTATCTCACAATTAATTTACCCATTAGGATGCTTTGACCTAGTAACTTGAGAGATGAAAAAGATCCTATCACATTAACGTGAGGATCCATTTTCACAATGAACATTAGGAAAAGACAATATTCATTGCAGTTGGTAATATAGTCAACTAGTAGACTATTCAATTATTAACAAAGTTGATGAAAGAATGCAAGGAATTGAAGGTTGCATTTCAATTTTGAAAATTTTCTACAATAATTTTTGTAGGATAATTTGTTATACAATATCATTTTCATCGTTTACTTTTATTTTTATTTTTATAATAAAAATGCTCATACCTGTAATTTCAATTATATGGTTGGTTGTATTTCACAAATTAATTTTGATTATATATTTGGTTATATTTTCCAAGTATATTTATTCTTGTTGGACTAAGTATTTTTAGGATCACACACACACACACACACACACACATGTTAATGCAAGTTTCCATAGTTATTTATAATTTTTATTTGAGAAAGAACCTTCAACCAAAAATACCCCTAAGGTTAGTCCCCCGTGTGCCCTTTGAGACACATTAGGTCATCCCACCAATTCATGCCCCATGCTTCATGAGTTGAAGGGTATCCTTCATACCCCTTAAGCACCCCCATTTCTCCCCACTCCATCATGTGATGTTGCCACCCCATCACGTAATAAGGGTTTAAGAACCAACGACCTCTTGTCTATTTATGTGAAACACAAACATTATACACAACATTGTCTCAATCTCCGACGATATCAAGATGTGTTGGTCACCATACATCATGCATCAATAGTAGCACCACCACTTACACCAACCTCATATGTTGATGATTCCTCTTCCACCATTTATTATGTCACGAACTCGGTTAATTAGTATATGGCATGCCCTTGAGTGATCTATGTTAAAGACACTCATCTCATCTATATGTGTCCTTTACTCATCAAATACCATCATCACCGCATGCATCAAGTGACATATCCCCCTCATCAAGATCCCAATCCGCCTAATTTTGGATGCTCCTCATACACTAAGTACCTTGACCATATCAATGGAATGCCCAACTCCTAGCATGGTTCCCACCACACCAACACAACTATTGGAGATTCAAACGACCTCACCACTTAGAAAATGATAAGAAATTATTTCATCCCCTTGTACTAACAATACATAGAAAGAATAACATAATTAATAGAAGAGATAAAAATATGAATTAGAGAAAGGGATGGATCACATATTAAAGGAAATGTAAGCCAACCTAGGAAGAAACCAACTCTTCGCTCCCACTTCAAATAATTTTTAAGAGTAAACAATGAAAACAACAAATTGATCTATGTACTAGATGTACAACATTCAACCATACCTATATAAAGAGTGTACAATGAAATTAATGTTGGTTTACTTCAACACTTGGAAAATATCTTGTTTCTATCCCATTTGTGGAAGTTCTGCAAATATGAAATAAAGATACAAGGTTAAGAAGTTCTTAAAATTTGATGAAGTAGATGACCCTACTTTTGAGGATTATCCTATAGAGTTATAAAAGATGAATCAAGTGAATAAAAATGTAATTCATAAACATTTTCATATATTCCTACTAATAAATAAAATATTATTACACAACTATATGCTAGATTTAGGAGAAACAACTGATGTAATTCCTTTGAAAGTGATGAAATAATTAGGCCTTACAACAACTAGGGCATATAGAAATGTATGTGCTATGGATCCTATGAAAATCGGGATGGGTAGAGTAATAAAGACACATGTTTTGAAATTTTTTGAGGAGTAACTCAAAGCATGCATATATACAAAATGAAGTGGCTACTTTCTTCATATTCCATGAGGGACTATTGTTCTTCCTAAATACTATTCATTTCATGTACCTATGAATTATTTCTAGTGAAATTAAGTGACTTGAAATTAAATTTCCTAAAGCCTATTGAAATTTCTCCTTCAAAATAAGGATGCACTCCCATTTGATTCTCACGGATAGGTTGTAATCATGAGGCTCTCGCTCAAGAGTGGACCTTCGCAAAATCTTGTGACGTCTTGTCACAAACAAAACCATCAAACCGAAAACACATCATTTTTCTCCTTCAAAGAAAAAAAAATTCACATCATGTGAATATGTCCATGTACTCTTACATATTGGTGTACAAAACCATCAACCAAACACAAGTTGACAAAACATGCCTCTTCAAACAACTAACTCTTAAGTCAAATAATAGAGCTCATGTACTTTCAACATCTTGCTTCATGCAACATGCACCATACTTTGAATTTGCAAAGAAATTAATGAAACATCAAAATACATGCTAGGCCTTAATTGGATAAGAAATTTAACCATTTGTCAGCAAACCATTTCAATGGCGCTTCTTTTTCTTTCAACTATGTTGAATTTAGTTTTTAGTTATATTTTTAATTTTGGAGAAAATAACTATTTATTTCATGTGTTAGGGTTGTGGATTCGGGCATTGAAACAACACCATTATATTTCAAATTTAAAAATGATGGTTTGAGTCCTAGGTAGCTTAGAATCCTACTTGTTTTCAAAATAAGGATGCACTCCCATTTGATTCTCATGGATAGGTTGTAATCATGAGGCTCTCGCTCAAGAGTGGACCTTCGCAAAATCTTGTGATGTCTTGTCACAAACAAAACCATCAAACTGAAAACACATCATTTTTCTCCTTCAAAGAAAAAAAAGTTTCACATCATGTGAATATGTCCATGTACTCTTACATATTGGTGTACAAAACCATCAACCAAACACAAGTTGACAAAATATGCCTCTTCAAACAACTGACTCTGAAGACAAATAATAGAGCTCATGTACTTTCAACATCTTGCTTCATGCAACATGCACCATACTTTGAATTTGCAAAGAAATCAATGAAACATCAAAATACATGCTAGGCCTTAATTGGATAAGAAATCTAACCATTTGTCAGCTAACCATTTCAATGGCGCTTCTTTTTCTTTCAACTATGTTGAATTTAGTTTTTAGTTATATTTTTAATTTTGGAGAAAATAACTATTTATTTCATGTGTAATTAGATTAGTGATTTCATGTGTTAGGGTTGTGGATTCATGCATTGAAACAACACCATTATATTTCAAATTTAAAAATGATGGTTTGAGTCCTAGGTAGCTTAGAATCCTACTTGTTTTCAAAATAAGGATGCACTCCCATTTGATTCTCACGGATAGGTTGTAATCATGAGGCTCTCGCTAAAGAGTGGACCTACGCAAAATCTTGTGACGTCTTGTCACAAGCAAAACCATCAAACTGAAAACACATCATATTTCTCCTTTAAAGAAAAAAAATTCACATCATGTGAATATGTCCATGTACTCTTACATATTGGTGTACAAAACCATCAACCAAACACAAGTTGACAAAACATGCCTCTTCAAACAACTGACTCTCAAGTCAAATAATAGAGCTCATGTACTTTCAACATCTTGCTTCATGCAACATGCACCATACTTTGAATTTTCAAAGAAATTAATGAAACATCAAAATACATGCTAGGCCTTAATTGGATAAGAAATCTAACCATTTGTCAGCAAACCATTTCAATGGCACTTCTTTTTCTTTCAACTATGTTGAATTTAGTTTTTAGAATATAGTTTTAATTTTGGAGAAAATAACTATTTATTTCATGTGTAATTAGATTAGTGATTTCATGTGTTAGGGTTGTGGATTCAGGCATTGAAACAACACCATTATATTTCAAATTTAAAAATGATGGTTTGAGTCCTATGTAGCTTAGAATCCTACTTGTTTTCAAAATAAGGATGCACTCCCATTTGATTCTCACGAATAGGTTGTAATCATGAGGCTCTCGCTCAAGAGTGGACCTTCGCAAAATCTTGTGACGTCTTGTCACAAACAAAACCATCAAACTGAAAACACATCATTTTTCTCCTTCAAAGAAAAAAAAAATTCACATCATGTGAATATGTCCATGTACTCTACATATTGGTGTACAAAACCATCAACCAAACACAAGTTGACAAAACATGCCTCTTCAAACAACTGACTCTTAAGTCAAATAATAGAGCTCATGTACTTTCAACATCTTGCTTCATGCAACATGCACCATACTTTGAATTAGCAAAGAAATTAATGAAACATCAAAATACATGCTAGGCCTTAATTGGATAAGAAATCTAACCATTTGTCAGCAAACCATTTCAATGGCACTTCTTTTTCTTTCAACTATGTTGAATTTAGTTTTTAGTTATATTTTTAATTTTGGAGAAAATAACTATTTATTTCATGTGTAATTAGATTAGTGATTTCATGTGTTAGGGTTGTGGATTCAGGCATTGAAACAACACCATTATATTTCAAATTTAAAAATGATGGTTTGAGTCCTAGGTAGCTTAGAATCCTACTTGTTTTCAAAATAAGGATGCACTCCCATTTGATTCTCACGGATAGGTTGTATCATGAGGCTCTCGCTAAAGAGTGGACTTATGCAAAATATTGTGACGCCTTGTCACAAACAAAACCATCAAACTGAAAACACATCATTTTTCTCCTTCAAAGAAAAAAAAAGTTCACATCATGTGAATATGTCCATGTACTCTTACATATTGGTGTACAAAACCATCAACCAAACACAAGTTGACAAAACATGCCTTTTCAAACAACTGACTCTTAAGTCAAATAATAGAGCTCATGTACAAATTTCCATATTTGTTGCATTTAAGTGTGCCTAACATAACTCTACTTTCAACATCTTGCTTCATGCAACATGCACCAGAATTTGAATTTGCAAAGACCTGAATTCTCCACCCCCCATTAAAATGACCCTACAAGTTGATTCTTTCAGTTTTTTAACTCTATAAGCATCAACGTACGATTATGCATGATGGAGAATCTCTAGCGCTTTCCCTTGTTAATATATTTAACAAGGGAAAGCGCTAGATGTTCTCCATAATGCATAATCGTACGTTGGATTTGGTGATAATTGTCTCCATATTTTGGCTTTTTGACCCCGAAAAACATAATTATTTTAGAGGGGAGGGAAGGAGGGATGATCACATTGACTTGCTTGATGACATTTCTATGAATATTAACTACCTCAAGAACTATTTTTTTGCGTAGGGAAAGAGACACATTCCCATGTCTGAGCATGAAAACGTTCTTTGATATTGTTAATGCCTCTAGTGTTTATTTCTACAAGTTCTATAGGCAGAGTCTGTAAAGGGCCAGGTAGCCTCTGGATCTCATCTTTTATGAAAGGTGACATATCTAGTAAATGCCCCTGCAGTCAATCTCTGGAATGGATCTAAATAGAAGTTCTTCATTTTAATATCCGTAAAACACAACAACTTTAAGGTAAACTATGTACATGTTCCATTCATAATGAACACAAACCTCACAAGCCTCCTTGGCTTTGGAGCATTTTCCATGTTTTCCATAACCAAGACCCAAATAATTAGGCCCTTCTTGAAGAACATTTGGCTCAACTATGCCTTGTACATGCTTGCCTTTAAAACCCTTTACTTTCATAGCACATTTTCATCAAAAATTTGGACCTTGTTCCTCTAATGTCTCTAATGTCTTTCAAAAGCACGTACACATTCATTTTCAGAGGAAATTGAAGGTACTCTAATGTCTCTAATGTCTCTCAAAAGCACGTACACATTCATTTTCAGAGGAAATTGAAGGTAGAAACCAATAGCTAATTCTTCTAACTAACCTTGACTAAAATGAGCTAAATTGTATTTTGATACGAACTTGATTTAAATTGTCCACCCCACATTAGGCACCAATGATTATAACCTTTAATGGGCTAGCACTGGTTTGTAATCATCATCTCAAAATGACCTAGTAGATGAAAAATTACCATGTTTGTAATCATCGTTTCACACCATCTACATATGACCCTTCTACACATTATATGATTGAATTTATGGTAGGTCATCCATTCTATCTAGACCATGATTGATTGTGACATTAGGTGAATAAATGAAATTTGATAAGGAAGGGACACTATAAGTTTTTCCTCCTCCACCCACTCCATATTTAGTGATTGCCTATTTTTTCTCTTCCAACATTTTATTTTGGAAATTCATTTTGGTAGTTAATTCTACTAATAGTCACAACACACCTGGAAGTCAAAGAAATTGTTATATATACACACTACTAAACTCAATTAACATTGTTTGTTATTGGACTTTACAATAACAAACAACGTAGAGTTCATTAATGTAGTAGTGTATATAATAATTATATGTATAGTGGTGTGGCTATCGATAATATTAGCTGCTAATGAATTTCGAGAATAGAAAGTTGGAAGTGGAAAATTGAGAAATCACTAGCTATGGGGCGGATGGAGGAGGACAAACTAGAAACTATCTTCTGCTTATAAATTGTATTTTACTCACCTGTTGTCACAATCATTCATGGGATAGGTAGAGAGGATGGCATTCCAAAAATTCATGCATATAATATGTAGAAGGGGTCATGTATGAGATGGTGTGAAGTGATGATGATTGACATGGTAAATTTTCATCTGCCAAGTCATTTTTAGATGATGATGACAAACCAATATTAGCCATTTTAAGGTTATAATCATTAACAAGAAATATGAGGAAGGAAATTCAAATGTCTCATCATGGAAATTATAAAAATTGTAAGGATGGGGTTATAAGCGTTATGGAAATTCTAAGTGCCAAATTCTAAGGAACAAGCCATATTTGCTTCTCAAAAACTTTATTTGATATATTCTTAAAAAACCAAGTACAAATTTTAGTAATCCTAGAATCATGCTTTACATAAGGTAAAATTGGGGAACTCATGACTTGTACTATAGATAAAAAAACATTTATGCTTACCAAAAAATATACATGATAAAAATTGACAAACTACATTTAAGCTTAAGCTTAAGGGGATATAATCATTCTTGCCTTCCATATAGATAATGAAAATGATTGTTCTAAGTCTCATGTTGATTCTCATGTTATTTTATAAACCTTGGTTGGAAAGAAAAATAGGAGGGCTGAAATGTAAGAAATATAGAACATACTGGATTTAACAGCCCCAAACTGGATTTTACTCTGAGGTATTGATTTTTTGAAATCTATTTTGTGAATGTCAACCAATAGATATATATCATGGAGGATGAAAGACGAAGATCAGCCGAATCCCATATGGAGGCTCAGGGATTGGAGGATGTTCACGGTATTTAAATATAATCTTAAATATCCATACATGTGTGTACATATGGAATTGATTTTTTTATTAACTTTGTGAGTGAAATTAGTTGTTAATAAGTTTCATATTTTAATTTTTAGAAGGCAAGAGGAGAAGGCTTTCTACTCCATCCATGGAGCGTGGCCAAGGTTCAACCGGTCGAGGTATGAGTGGTAGCAGGTTGCGGGAAGGGGGTGATATTTATTCCCCCGAAGGCCAATCAACGGCTGTTGGTTCTCAACAGGGTCACTGTGGGTCTGGTTCTCAGCAGCGTCATTCTAGGGTTGGTTCTCAGCAGGGTCATGTTGGAGATGATGTTAACCAACAACATCAAGGTTGCCATCAATTTCAATATTTTTCATTAAATTTGTACAACTTTTTTTACACGTGTTTTTTCTAATATACGAAATTTTATATATATTGATGCAGAGGCTGAAAATGTTCGAGCCAGTGGTCAAAAAATACGCAGGGCAGCGTGCTACATTGAAGAAGAAGGTTGTCAACCCACCACAACTTATCCGGCTGAGATTACTGATATACCATGGGAAACGAACATGGCGGAATGCACCTTACAAAGGTGTCAAAGCCTTCATGCAAAATTGCAAAGAGATCTTGAGTCTTTGTCTCTACTTGCTGAGAGTAGACAAAGCCTAGAAATAGTTACACATTCATTGAGTGAAATGGTAAAAGTGTACAAAGATTTGGGGCCAACGACTGATTCGTTTGTAGAAGTGATGAGAAAGAGAAAAGAAACAGTGATAGGTCCCGATAAATGGCAGGACATAAAACAAAGAGTTTCAAGAGATGATGCTAAGTCAATGTTTAATTATAAGGAATGGCTAAAAAGAAAAATGTTGAAGGTGCAGTATTTCAAGCACCTAGACAAAGCACAATATTTGTATAGTCGACATCTTGCGGCCTTTGGAAGGCTTCCATGGAACGATGAGGTTCCTCTTTATTTTGCACAAATGTTTTATGCAGAATTTTTTTTGGGTATGAAACCCGACTACAATGACCTTCCTTCAGAATTTTTTGGCCCGGGGAGAGGTCGATTATATCAACGTAAGGGTGCTAAGCGAGATGTGGAGTTGCCTCGCCCTGAGCCGCCATTGGTGATTCGACCGTTTCGAGTCGAAACCCTGCGATCAGAGATGGATGCGACTTCTCAAATAAGTCGAGAAGCAAGAGATGTTATGATCGACAATGTTCATAGCGGATTGAGTGGAGTCGATCTGTGTTTAAATCGACAAAGAGCACGTGAAAATGCACGTGCAATTTTTTTTTATCGTACAGATGAGGAGATTTACAACATGAATGTTGAAGATCTCCGAACATATGCAATAAATTTTCGCAATGGTCTGCAAGAACTAATTTTTCATGAGGAAGAGGGCACTGGAACAGTATGTGTTAGTGACCTTAGGGTTTGAAATTATTTTTACATATACATGTGTACAATTTGTAATAAATACATGTGTATGTACATGTATACATTTATTTTTATGTGTACATTAATCTAATTTAATGTATGATTATATGTTAAAACACCATTTGCAGTTCTCAGGCATGATGCGTGATGAAAATGTTAATATTACGTTCGGGACCTCCGGTTCAAACGATGCAGATGGGTCTGACCATCATGATATTTTGGCACATGTATGTTAGTGTTTTTTAAGTGACTCTAAAATAAATAATTGTTGCCACACATGTACATGTATGTATATATATAATTCGATAAAATGTTTTAACAGATACTGATTCCGTCTGATGTTTTTGGGATGGCGGTACCTTCTTCTTCCTTAGGAGATATACCTTCTACTTCATTGGGAGATGTACAAGTATGGACAATTTTTCACAAGTTCAAAATTTATGTTACCTCAAAAAGTTCCATTAAAAATTGAGATATATAGAGAGAGATCTATATTTTGAGTTATTTAAAATTTTTGAATTTAGGTTCGTATAGAATATTTTTTTAATCCGAGGACTTTATCGACGGAGATAGGAACATCCACAGTGTTTGAAGAAGTTGTCTTTAGTTATTTTTTTTAATATTATTGTTCAAATAAGTTTAACGTGCATTTTCATTAGAAAGTTTTTAATTTATATAAATTATTTATGTATATATATATTTATATTTAACTGTACATGTATATTGAACAGGTTACTACTGCAGATGTTTCTATGGCAGAACCTGTTCATCAAATGGAGAGGCAACCTTACGAGGTATTGCGTGATTTTTTTGTTATATTTTTTTTTTTACATGAAGTTCTAGATATATATATTCTCATTCATTTTTATAACTTCAAATTTTAATGTTCATGTGCATTGTGTATGTAGGTGTCTTATTTACAGGATAGGGCGCTACCCGAGACCCAGACGCTAGAGCCTCCATTTGATGGACAAGATTTACAGTAGATTTGATTTGATTTCAAAATTTAGATGGTTTTAAAATTTGTTAAACTTGATACAGTTTGATACTCAAGTGAGATTTACAATTTTTGGACATATTTTATTACAATAAGTTTTTTGGACATATTTTTGGACATGTTAAATGTTTTTGTTGGATAGTTGAATTATATTTGGCATGGCATGTGATATTTAATGTTAAATGTTTTTTATTTCATTACAGTATATGTTGATTTCTGATCTGATATAATTGCATGTATGATGGTACATTACTTGTAAAGTCATTTGATTAATAGTGTTAATTGATTTCAGTGTTCTTTGGATGGTTTTAGTACTTTTGGCATGTGAATGTGAAGTAATGTTGTCATCTGAATTACATTTGAAATGTTATATTTAATGTTAAATGTTTTTGTTGGATAGTTGAATTATAATTGGCATGGCATGTGATATTTAATGTTAAATGTTTTTGTTGGATAGTTGAATTATAATTGGCATGGCATCTGAAGTTTTTAAAACTACATGAATGATAGAATGTGAACCTACTTTGCACATGTGGTAAATTGAAATGTTACTTGTAACAAGACAATCCCCATTGATTTCATTACAATATATGTTGATTTCTGATTTGATATAATTGCATGTATGATGGTACATTACTTGTAAAGTCATTGGATTAATAGTGTTAATTGATTTCAGTGTTTTTTGGATGGTTTTAGTACTTTTGGCATGTGAATGTGAAGTAATGTTGTCATCTGAATTACATTTGACATGTGATATTTAATGTTAAATGTTTTTGTTGGATAGTTGAATTATAATTGGTATGGCATGTGATATTTAATGTTAAATGTTTTTGTTGGATAGTTGAATTATAATTGGCATGGCATCTGAAGTTTTTAAAACTACATGAATGATAGAATGTGAACCTACATTTGCACATGTGGTAAATTGAAATGTTACTTGTAACAAGACAATCCCCATTGATTTCATTACAATATATGTTGATTTCTGATTTGATATAATTGCATGTATGATGGTACATTACTTGTAAAGTGATTGGATTAATAGTGTTCATTGATTTCAGTGTTCTTTGGATGGTTTTAGTACTTTTGGCATGTGAATGTGAAGTAATGTTGTCATCTAAATTACATGTGACATGTGATATTTAATGTTAAATGTTTTTGTTCAGAAAATAGTTTAAGATTGATCACAAGAATTAAGAGAATGTCTCGTCCCAACACCATAGAATGATCATCCATGTCAATGACTCTTAAGTCTATCTTTCCAAACCATGACCCTACTCTCACATGCGTGCCTTTCATGACACCAGTCACTGCTTTCATCCCCGAATTGACTGTCTTGAAAGCACTCAACTCTTTCTCGATGCTAGCCTTCCTCTTTCTAAGAGATGAAGCTGCCTTTCGACTTAGGAAGCTATGGGTAGCCCCCGTGTCTATCAAAGCAGAGAACTTTTTCCTATGTACCGTTGTAGACACGAATCTCAAGTCCAAGGAACATTCATCATCATTCCTCCTCCTTGTCTTGCACCTTACTTCTGCAATCTTCTTCAACATTTCCTCTTCCAATATGTCTTTCGAACTAGCCCTTGGCTTAACAGTGCTTTTCACATATCTCTTCTCATGAAGCTCCATAGAAAAATCCAATCCTGGGTCTGCTTGAATTGGTTCAAGCTCTTTCCTTTTCGAATTTTGTCTAATTGCTCCAATACGACATACAATCCTCATAGTGTGGTCGTCTTCTTTTCCAAGTGTGCCAACACATGCATTTTCTTTCTTCAAACCGATAGGTTTCGGATCAAGAAAGTCCCTCTTGATCTTATCTTCCATGTTCTTGACTTTAGCCTGCAACGTGGTGCTTCTTTCCTTCAAGTGAGCCCTTTCCATAAAGAGTTCTTGAAGTCTTTGTTCACCTTGTCGTATCTCCATGTCATGCTTTTCAATTTCAGCAGTTCGTCCAGATAGTCCATCCTTGGAATTTCTTGGGTGAAAAACCAAGTAGGTTGAACCAAGTAGGTTCAATCTACATTTTGCATGTGATATTTAATGAACTTTAAATGTTTAATGTTTTAATGTTGCACAATATATAATCAAAAGGGTTTTAAAACTTGAAGTTTTGGATGGTTTCAATCTACAACTTAAAGTTTTGGATGGTTTCAACCTACATTTGCACATATGGTAAATTGAAATTATGTTACTTGTAACAAGACAATTCCCATTGATTTCATTGTATATGTTGATTTCTAATTTGATATAATTTCATGTATGATGGTACATTACCTGTAAAGACATTGGATTAATAGTGTTCATTGATTTTAGTGTAAGAGCAAAAAATTATTGACAACGTAGAACGATTTTTGTGCTATAATAATTAAACCTAATAATATTGGAGAGCAAGAGAGAAGGTATGGTGTTTACTACAAGAGTTCGAGCAAGTCATTCAGTGACAACTTTTACTGGAAACTTGAAACAAAGAGAATCTATCTTTGGCTAGGACATCATGTAAGATGCTTGACATAAACAGTAAAATTGTACTTAAAAGCTGAGATTCGGGCAAGTGGGGACAACCACTTGTTATCTCGTCCCTTAGAGGCTAGGCCATATGGGGACCGAATCTGACTTTACAAAATAAAGTGAAATAATTTGTACCATATGGTCAGAGAACATATACAAGAACAATTAATATACAAGAACAATTAATTTCATTCTAGAATATATATATATATATATATATCCAATACATATAACATTTTTAATCAATGCACATGTATAGAAAAACTACTTTCAGTTGATACTAGAGCACGTGCTTGTACCCAAACAATTTGTAACATGTGCAAATCACAAATAACATAAGCAGCTCAATTTTTAGTTGAGTACTGGAAGTTCTAAAACATATTTAATCCAAAGATAATAAATTGTTGGACACTTCACTCAAAAAAATTCTAATGGAATTCCATCTTCAATAATCCGTTCATGATTGGATTTTGACATTTTCCATTTTTTAATTTTCGATTTTTTTTTTGATTGAACTTCTATCAACTTTATGCGTGCTGCACACACCAAGTGACTATATTGACAACTTATGGAATCAGGTTCATAGTCTTCAAAGTAAATAAAGTCTCCGCTTTGACGAATTTGTTTGAAAAAATAACCTTTCAGTATAATAGACCCTCTGTCATACTGAAATCTGTGATCATTATAGTCTTGTAATAATTTCATTTTTCGTTCAGTGCAACGCATCAAATAATACTTCACATTTTCATCATTGTCAATAGGTGCAATTACAACAAAAACATCTCCTGCACAATAAAATAAATATAACATTTAATTATGCATATTTAAATTTATTTCTAGATCTTTAAATCATTAGAAAGTAATTCAAATGTTACCTTCTCTAGCAAGATCAGAAACTCGATCACCATCGGATGATATTGTAGTTTCCTTTGAATCCATTTCTTCAAACATTTCAACAGACATTTTTCCCTTTGTATTTAGCTCTGTATGTTTCCAATCATTCACATACATTTTGTTTTCACAAACGTCATTGGATTTTGTGTTGTCTATGCAAACATCACAAAAATAGGAATATTTTCTTTTATCCAATGCAAACACATTTGTGGACGACTTTGTTTGAATTGAATGCAATTTTCGAGTCCCTTTTATTGTTCCAACATCATTTCCAATTGATCTCTTTACGTCTCCGATTCCAATATGCCAGAAAAACCTTTATATGGAAAATTAAAAAAAAAAAAATTGTAAATATGATACAATTAAAAATAATCATTGCATGATGATAATTGCATGATAATCATCAAAAAACAATTAAAAATAATCATTGCATGATAAATGTACAATGTTTAAAATTATATTTCCAATATAAATTAAATTGAATGTACCTTTTCACTTCTCTTGATGGGTTAATCTCATGGCTTAGAGCATTGTTGCACCATTGAACAACTTCTTCAGCGTTCACAAGTCAGTGTGCAGAGTGGTTCATTTGATATCTTCGAAGTACTCGTTTTATGCATGCTCCTGCACCGTCATGTTCTACTTTTCCATGGCTAGTTTCAAAGAAATTCCAACAATGTTTAATGCATGTTTTCTTATGAAGACGACACAACCAAAAAAATGATCGTGCAGATTTGAATTGACCTGCGCATCCGTCTGACCATATCCAATGTTCATTGAATGATATTCCATGATTTTTCAATGAATCATAAATTTTTCCAAAACAATGTTGTACAAAACATGTATCATGTGTACAATCGTCACTGATATAAAAGTGATATTCTTTAATGATATGTCGATTTTCACTCGTGCTTTCTATATGATCGACATTTTGTTCAGCATGCCTATATAGAATATGGACGAGCATGGACACTTGGTCAGAGTGATCGTATTCACTCTGAATTTCTTTTTGTGGAACAAATGTGTAGTTTTCTGCAAAATCAATCACTGACAAAATGGTCCCTGGTGAAAAAAATTCACGAGATTTTTTGAATTGCAAGTCTTGCCATCGAGCTCTATGGAAATGGTTGGTGTATTTGTAAATTTCCGCCTCAAACTTTCTCAAAAAATCTATCAGAAAAATTTCGTCTTCTCGTAATTCGATTCTTTTAACAGTATCTGCACCTTGAATCGATGTACCTATATATTCATATCTCTTCCATTTCACTTTCATCTTGGACAATGATTGATCATTTATATCAATACGATATTTGTTTTGAAATTTAGTCAAATTTCCACAATCATCGCATTTTTTACCACCAACACACTTCTTTTTGTAAAATAGTTCATCGCTTTCTCTTTCACATAGAATTTGAGAAATGAATTCATGAATAGTGGAAGGAGGAGGTGAATCCTTCCATAATGTTCTACCGAAATCGAGGAATGTGTCATAATATAACTCAAATTCCACATGATAACGGCAACAACAAGTGTCGCGTACGGTGATAGGTTTTACATACCATGGTTTGTGTTGAACAAAAGCACTGAGTGAAACATGAATTTGATGATTCTCTTCTTTGAATTTGTTGAATAACTCTATCTGAGTGGTTTCCAAGAGATTTTTTTCATGTTCTTTGTATTGATTTCGTGCTATTCTTCTTCGCATCACATGTCTTGCAGTTGGTGAAACACGCGAATTGTTCTTCCAATATTCATATATTATTTTTTTAACGTCTTCTCCAAGTCTATCTTTGTATGGTTGCCTACAAATATATCTCCAACAAGCGAGTTCATCATTTACATCTATTTGCAGTCGAAATTTTCGATGTTTGTGCAGAGTTTTTCGCGAGGTTCCCAGTGCTCGTGCCATAGATGTTATCATACGATTCTCTTGAGTACTTGGTGAAACCATTGCCATCTGTATTCCTCTACGTATATTTGAAACATATTTATCTCTAGATCTCTTAATTAACTTTATAGCACTACTCATATTTTTTATTACCTCTTCTTTCATTTTTTTATCTTTGGTTGATTTTCGAATACCCAATAGTGTCGTCGCTTCTTTTAATTTCCTTGATGATAGGAGACCTTTCAAAATTTGAGCTTGAACTGTCACCTGTTCATTTTTGAAATACTCTTCAAAAATTTTATGGACACGATATCGTATAAAATGGTCAGGTTCTTATCTCCATATGTGTGAGTGTCGACATTTTCTAACTCCTCATTATCGATAGTGATTTCATCTGTACATATTCGAAAAAATAGTACATATTCAATAAATTACTAAATTAATAAATATGTAAATAAATATTAGGGAAATTTTAAATATATCAATAGATCATAATATTTACATTTACATACCCGCTTCAATTTCTGCTTGAGGTTGATTTTCTTCTTCAATATTTTGAGGAGTATCTCTGTCTGTTTACATTAAACAAAATATTTTTCAAACTAGTTCATCAAATAAAAATTAAGCTCACATTTTACATTAGGAAAATTTTAAATATATCAATAGATCATAATATTTATATTTACATACCTGCTTCAATTTCTGCTCGAGGTTGATTTTCTTTTTCAATATTTTGAGGAATATCTTTGTCTGTTTACATCAAACAAAATATTTTTTAAACTAGTGCATCAAATAAAAATTAAGCTTCACATTTTACATTAGGAAAATTTTAAATATATATCAATATATCATAATATTTACATTTACATTCCTGCTTCAATATCTGCTTGAGGTTGATTTTCCTCTTCAATATTTGAGAGGGCTTCTAACTTTCTTTTGTGATATTGTCTCATCTCTTCTCTACGTTCTTCAGGATCTCTTTTTCGATCAAATTTTCTCGTACAATTTCTTCGATTTCCCATGATAATAGGGTATGAATTTAAAAAACTTTCCTTCAAAAAATTAGACAATAACTCAATTACAAAAAATATCACAAAAGATTTAATTTTAAAAAAATTAGTGTAACTTTTTTGTAAAAAATATGTACTCCAATCCAAAACACACTTTCAAAAATTTGAGAGAAAAATGTCTTATAAAAATGAAAAGAAGCTTAAAAGATTTACTTTAACACAAAACACGTACATACCTCCAAGAAAAATCACGCCGCCTCCAAGAAATGTCCTCCAACAAATTTCTTTAAACTCAAAATTGTAAAATCAATTTGCTTTCAAGAAATGCTCTTAAACCCAAACTTTGAAGAAAAGTTTTTGAACAAAGAAGTTCAAAATATTTACTTCAACACAAAACATGTACATACCTTCAAGAAAAATCATGCCGCCTCCAAAAAATGTCTTCCAAAAAAATTCCTTAAACCCAAACCAAGAAGAAAAGTTTTTGAACCAAGTTCTCCCCCCATGGGAACATCTGCAACGATAAACTATACAATGTACATGTACAGTTATATATATATATATATATATATATATATATATATATATTAAAAATTTCAAATGAAAATGCATGTGTACATATATAAACTTATTTTTAATAATATTAAAAAAAAATTTAGACAACTTGTTCAAATGGTTGAAATGGTGTGAATATTCCTATCTCTGTTGCTAGAGTTCGTGGATTAAAGAAATATTTTATAGGAACCTAAAATTCAAAATTTTAAAAGTATAAAATAACTCAAGATCAAGATCTCAATTTATAATAAAACTTAAATAAACAACAATTTATAAATTATAACTAAATAAAAAAAACATATATATATATATATATATATAAGTGAAAAATTGAATACTTTTGCAGGTGAATTTGGGACATCTCCTAAGTGAGGCTCCAAATGAAAATCTCCAAGAACCTAAAATTCAAAAAATTTAAAATAAATCAAGATATATATATATATATATATATATATATATATATATATATCTCAATTTTTAATGGAAATTTTTTAGGTGGGATATATATATATATATATATAACTTAAACATAAATTTTAAAAGTGAAAATTTTTCCATACTTGTTGTGGATGTGGCACATCTCTTAAGGAAGAAGAAGGTACCACCATCCCAAAAACATTGGACGGAATCAGAGTCTGTTAAAATTTTTTATCATTATATATATATACACATGTACATGTGTGCACAATTATTAATTTTAAAAATATCACTTAAAAAACACTAACATTTTCCAACGTATCTTGATTGTGAAACCCATCTACATTGTTTGAACTAGAAGTCCCAAACGTGATATTAACATTTTCATCATTCATCATGCGTGACAGCTACAAATGGTGTTTTAACATATAATGATACTTTTTTTTATATTAATGTACATACAAATAAATGTATACATGTACATACACATGTATTTATTATAAATTGTACACATGTATGTGTTAAAATAATTGAAACCTAAGATCATTAACACATACCGTTCTCGTTCTCTCTTCCTCATGAAGAATTAGGTCTTGAAAACCATTGCAGCAATTCTTTGCATATATTCGAAGATCTTCAACATTCATGTTGTCAATATTTTCATCTGTACAATACACAAAATTGGCACATGCATTTTCACGTGCTCTTTGTTGATTTAGAAAAACATCGACTCCACCCAATCTACTGTAAACATTGTCGATCATGAAATCCCTTGCTTCTCGACTTATTTGAGAAGTCGCATCCATCTCTGACCACAGAGTTTCAACCCAAAAATATTGACTCACCAATGGCGGCTCAGGGTGAGGCAACTCCACATCTCGCTTACTACCCTTACGGTCATACAATCAACCTTTCCCCGGACCAAAAAATTATGATGGAAGGTCATTTTAGTTGGGTTTCATATTCAAAAACAATTCTGTGTAAAAAAATTGTGAAAAATAAACAGGAACCTCATCGTTCCATGGGAGCCTTCCATAGGCCGCAAGGTGCCTATCATATAAATAGTGAGCTATATTTGGGTGCTTGAAATATTGCACCTTCAGCATTTTTCTTTTTGGACCTTCCTTGAAATTAAACATTGACTTTGCCATATCTCTTGTAACTCTTTGTTTTACATCCTCCCATTTATCGGGACCCATTATTGTTTCCTTTCTCTTTCTCATGACTTATACAAATGTATGAGTCGTTGGCCCAAGATTTTTGTACACATTTACTATTTTTCCCAATGAATGTGTAACTATTTTGAGGCTTTGTCGACTCTCAACAGGTAGAGTCAAAGCCACAAGATCTCTCCGTAATTTTGCATGAATTTGTGGACACATTTATAAGGTGCATTTTCCCATGTTTCTTTCCCATGGTATATCAGAAATTTCAACTGGATAAGTTGTGGTGGGTAGACAACCTTCTTCTTGAATGTAGTGTTCTCCCTATGTCTATTTTGTCCAATATTCGGAACATTTTCAGCCCCTACATCAATATATATAATTTTGTATATTAGAAAAAGCACATGTAAACAAATTTGTACAAATTCAATGAAAAATATATTGAGATTGATGGCAACCTCGACATGGCTGGTTAGCATCTTCTCCACCCTAAAACTGTTGAGACCCAGAATGACCTTATTGAGAACCAAACCCAGAACGACCCTGCTGAGAACCAGCACCACCAACCATTGATTGGCCTCTAGGAGAATAAATATCACCCCCTTCACGCAACCTGCTACCACTTATTGATGGCCCTCTAACGGGATTTGAACCACCACCAACCTCTCGAGAGGAGAGAGAGGCTACATAAACAAATACAAATTCATAGTCAATTGAAAAATACATTCATGTACATATAAATACACATGTACATATTCATTTATTAAATTGTGTTCAAACCATACCACGATTGGGTGAACCCTGGGCATCCATGGCTAGAGTAGAGACCCTTCCCTTCTTATTAGCTCCTAAAAAACTTATTTTAACAACTAATTTAACTCACAAAGTTAATAAAAATCCAATTCCATATGTACACACATGTATGGAGATTTAAGATTATATTTAAATTTACCATGAACAACTCTCAATCCCGATCCATGATCCTCCCCTCTCGTAGAGATATGGGATTCTGTTGATCTTCGTCGTTCATCCTCCACGATATATATATCTATGGTGGACATTTACAATTAATTTTTTAAATAACTAATTTAACTTAAATTCAAGATAGAGTTCATAAAAATAATGTTTAATTTAAAGTGTAAACAAATTATGTCGATGAATAAATTTTGAAGCAGAGGTCTCAACACTAATTCATCTTTAAGAGATGAATCTCAAGAATTTTTGAGAGAGAGCGTCTTAAAACTAATTGGATGACTTTTCTAGTATATTCATTTTCCTTTGGAGGACTTTGCTAGTCGCAATATTGGGAAGCACATATGTAATCACTCCATTCCCTGGATTGGGATAGCAAAAAACTTGTATGCATAATTTCCATTTTTCAACCATATTTAATGGTTTTCTTATCCCTAATAAAAACAAATTCAATAAAAATATATATATTATTTACTGACATTTACTGCAAATTCATGGGAGAAATAAAAAAACTTATATTTAGATCTATTCCAGAGATTGACTGTAGGGGCATTTAATAGATATGTCACCTTTCATAAAAGATGAGATCCAGAGGCTACCTAGCCCTTTACAGACTCTGCCTATAGAAATACCATGTATATGAAAATGAAAAACTTCTAATTAGATCTAGATATTCTAAAGATTGAATGTAGGGGCATTTACTAGATTAGGTTTTAAAACCTATATGTTTCGTATCAAATCACTTGTGGTTTCAATGGGAAACTTTTATGGCTACTTTGTGTTTTACATGTTGAATATAAAAGGTTTTTTTTCTCTCATTGTTTGAGACCATGGATATGAAAATGAAAAACTATATACATGGCTAAAACCTATGTTTTGTATCAAATTACTTTTTGTTTCTAAATACTATATACATGTTGACTGTAGGGGCATTTACTGTAGGGGCATTTAGATCTATTCCACAGATTGAATGTAGGGGGATTTATTAGATTAGGTTAAAACCTATATGTTTTGTATCAAATCAATTTTGGTTTCAATGGAAAACTTTTATGGCTAATTTGTGTTTTACATGTTGGATGTAAAAGGTTTTCTCTCTTTCATTGTTTGAGACCATGGATATGAAAATGAAAAACTATATACTTGGTTAAAAACAATGTTTTGTATAAAATTACTTTTTGTTTCTAAATACTATACACATGTTGACTGTAGGGCCATTTAGATCTATTCCAGAGATTGAATGTAAGGGAATTTACTAGATATGTCACCTTTCATAAAAGATGAGATCCAGAGGCGACCTATCCCTTTACAAAATTTGCCTATAGAACTACCATGGATATGAAAATGAAAAACTTCTAATTAGATCTATTCTAAATATTGAATGTAGGGGCATTGACTAGATTAGGTTTTAAAACCTATATGTTTTGTATCAAATCACTTTTGGTTTGAATGGGAAACTTTTATGGCTATTTTTTTTTTTACATATTGAATATAAAAGGATTTTTCTCTCTCATTGTCTGAGACCATGGATATGAAAATGAAAAACTATATAATTGGTTAAAAACTATGTTTTGTATTAAATTACTTTTTGTTTCTAAATAAGTTATATACATGTTGAATATAAAAGGTTTTTTTCTCTCTCATTGTTTGAGATCGTAGATATGAAAATGAAAAACTTCTATTTAGATCTATTCTCTAGAGCTATGGCTAATTTGTGTTTTACATACATTGACTCTTAGGCTAAAACCTATGTTAAAACCTATGTTTTGTATCAAATAACATATGGTTTCAATGGGAAACTTCTATGGCTAATTCAAGTGTTTTACATGTTGAATATAAAAGGTTTTTTCCTCTCTCATTATTTGAGACCATGGATATTATAATGAAAAGATTATATTTAGATCTATTATAGAGTCATGGCTAATTTGTGTTTTACATGTACATTGAATATAAAAAAAAATTTCTCTCATTGTTTGAGTGCATGGCTATGAAAATGAAAAACTTCTACATATTTAAAACTACTCAAGAGATTGATTGAATTGTAGGGGGATTTACACTTCTAGGTTATTTAAACCTATGTTTTGTATCAAATCACTTATGGTTTCAATGGGAAACAATTATGGATAATTCTTGAGTGTTTTACATGGTAGGTATAAAGGTTTTTCTCCCTCATTTTTTGAGACCATGGATATGAAAATGAAAAACTTCTATTTAGATCTATTCTAGAGATATAGCTAATTTGTGTTTTACATACATTGAATATAAAAGGTTTTTCTCTCATTGTTTAGAACCATGGATATGAAAATTAAAAACTTCTAGATATTTAAAACTATTCGAGAGATTGATTGAATTGTAGGGGCATTTACTCTTCTAGGTTATTTAAACCTATGTTTTGTATCAAATCACTTGTGGTTTCAATGGGAAAATTTTATTGCTAATTCTCGAGTGTTTTACATGTTGAATATGAAATATTTTTTTCTCTCTCATTGTTTGAGACCATGGATATGAAAATGAAAAACTTCTATTTAGATCTATTCTAGATATATGGCTAATTTTCATTTTACATACATTGAATATAAAAGGTTTTTTCTCTCATTGTTTGAGACTATGGATATGAAAATGAAAAATTTCTAGATAGTTAAAACTATTCGAGAGATTGATTGACTTGTAGGGGCATTTACTCTTAGGTTAAAACCTATGTTTTGTCTCAAATCACTTGTGGTTTCAATGGGAAACTTTTATGGCTAATTTGTGTTTTACATGTTGAATATAAAAGGTTTTTTTCTCTCTCATTGTTTGACACCATGGATATGAAAATGAAAAGATTCTATTTAGATCTATTCTACAGATATGGCTCATTTGTGTTTTACATACATTGAATATAAAAGGTTTTTTCTCTCATTGTTTGAGACCATGGATATGAAAATGAAAAACTTCTAGATATTTAAAACTATTTGAGAGATTGATTGACTTGTACGGGCATTTACTCTTCTAGGTTAAAACCTATGTTTTGTATCAAATCACTTATGGTTTCAATGAGAAAATTTTATAGCTAATTCAAGGGTTTTACATGTTGAATATAAAAGGTTTTTTTCTCTCTCATTGTTTGATACCATGGATTTGAAAATGAAAAACCTCTATTTAGATTTTTTCTAGAGATATGCCTAATTTGTGTTTTACATACATTGAATATAAAAGGTTTTTTCTCTCATTGTTTGAGACCATGGATATGACAATGAAAAACTTCAAAATATTTAAAACTATTCAAGAGATGGATTGACTTGTAGGGGCAAATACTCTTATTTTAAAACCTATGTTTTGTATCAAATCACTTATGGTTTCAGTGGGAAACTTCTATGGCTAATTCAAGTTTTTTACATGTTGAATATAAAATGTTTTTTTCTTTCTCATTGTTTGAGACCATGGATATGAAAATGAAAAGCTTCTATTTAGATCTATTCTAGAGATATGGCTAATTTGTGTTTTACATACATGTGAATATAAAGGGTTTTTTCTCTCATTGTTTGAGACCATGGATATGAAAATGAAAAGCTCCTAGATATTTAAAACTATTCGAGAGATTGATTGACTTGTAGGGGAATTTACTCTTAGGTTAAAACCTATGTTTTGTATCAAATCACTTGTGGTTTCAATGGGAAACTTTTATGGCTAATTTTTGTTTTACATTTTGAATATAAATGGTTTTTTCTCTCTCATTGTTTGAGACCATGGATATGAAAATGAAAAACTATATAATTGGTTAAAACCTATGTTTTGTATTAAATTATCTTTTCTTTCTAAATAAGTTATATGCACATTGAATACAAAAGGTTTTTTCTCTCATTGTTCTCAAGTCCATGGATATGAAAATGAAAAAATTCTATATTTAAAACTATTCAAGAGATTGATTGACTTGTAGGGGCATGTACTCTTAGGTTAAAACCATTTTTTGTATCAAATCACTTATGGTTCAATGGGAAACTTTTGTGGCTAATTCAAGTGTTTTACATGTTGAATGACTTGTAGGGGAATTTACTCTTAGGTTAAAACCTATTTTTTGTATAAAATCACTTATGGTTTCAATGAGAAACTTTTATGGATAATTCAAGTGTTTTACATGTTGAAAATAAAAGGTTTCTTTCTCTCTCATTGTTTGAGACCATGGATATGAAAATGAAAAACTTCTATTTAGATATATTCGAGAGATATGGCTAACTTTTGTTTTACATGTACATTGAATATAAAAGGTTTTCTTTCTCATTGTTTGAGTCCATGGATATGAAAATGAAAAACTTCTATTTAAAACTATTCAAGAGATTGATTAAATTGTAGGGGCATTTAGTCTTAGGTTATTTAAACCTATGTTTTGTATCAAATCACTTATGGTTTCAATGGAAAACTTTTATGGCTAATTTGTATTTTATATGTTGAATATAAAATGTTTTCTCATTGTTGAGACCATGGAATGAAAATTAAAAACTTCTATTTAGATCTATTCTAGAGATATGGCCTAATTTTGTTTTACATATATTGAATATAAAATGTTTTTCTCTCATTATTTTGAACATTGATATAGAAAATGAAAAACTTCTATATGTAGGGGCATTTACTCTTGAGGTTAAAACCTATGTTTTGTATCAAATCACTTATGGTTTCAATGGAAAACTTTTATGGCTAATTTGTGTTTTACATGTTGAATATAAAAGGTTTTTTTCTCTCTCATTGTTTGAGACCATGGATATGAAAATGAAAAACTTCTATTTAGATCTATTCTAGAGATATGGCTAATTTGTGTTGTACATATACATTGAATATAAAATGTTTTTTCTCTCATTGTTTGAGACCATGGATATGAAAATTAAAAACTTCTATATGTAGGGGGATTTACTCTAAGGTTAAAACCTATGTTTTGTATCAAATCACTTATTGTTTCAATGGGAAACTTTTATGGTTAATTTGTGTTTTAAATGTTGAATATAAAAGGTTTTTCTCTTTCTCATTGTTTGAGACCATGGATATGAAAATGAAAAACTTCTATTTAGATCTATTCTAGAGATATGGCTAATTTGTGTTGTACGTACATTGAATATAAAAGGTTTTTTCTCTCTCATTGTTTGAGACCATGGATATGAAAATGAAAAACTATATACTTGGTTAAAACCTATGTTTTGTATCAAATTAAATTTTTTTTCTAAATACCTGATACATGTGACTGTAGGGGCATTTAGGTCTATTCCAGAGATTGACTATAGGGGCATTTACTAGATATGTCACCTTTCATAAAAGATGAGATCCAGAGGCTACCTGGCCCTTTACAGACTCTTCTTATAGAACTACCATGGATATGAAAATGAAAAACTTTTAATTATATCTATTCCAGAAATTGAATGTAGGGGAATTTACTAGATTAGGTTAAAACCTATCTTTTGTATCAAATCACTTTTGGTTTCAATGGGAAACTTTTATTGCTAATTTCTATTTTACATGTTGAATATAAAAGGTTTTTTCTCTCTCATTGTTTGATACCATGGATATGAAACTGAAAAACTATATAATTTGTTAAAGCCTATGTTTTGTATCAAATTAATTTTTTCTTCTAAATACTATATACATGTTGAATATCAATTGGATGCACATAACATGCAAGTTATGTGCAAATGATCGATGATGAATGATATAAGTGAATCTCCATATCAATTGGATGCAAATTATATGAAGATCATGGATGATGAATGAGGTGATGTTGATCATAACCTTTACATCTATATCATAGGAAGCTTGATATACATAACAAGGTTAAGACTAGATATAATTTTGGAATTCAAGTTATGTGCAGATGATGGATGATGAATGAGGTGATGTTGATCATAACCTTTAAATCTATATGATAGGAAGCTTGATATACATAACAAGGTTTAGACTAGATATAATTTTGGAATTCAAGTTATGTGTAGATGATTGATGATGAATGACCTAAGTGAATCTCCATATCAATTGGATGCAAGTTATGTGAAAATGATGGATGATGAATGAGTTGATCTGTTGATCATAACCTTTACATCTATATGATAGGAAGCTTGATATACATAACAAGTTTTAAAGACTAGATATAATTTTGGAATTTATATTAGTTGGAATATTTCAATCAACAACTAAACAGAGTCATCTATTACCAACAAACACCAACAAAAAGATATGAAGATACTTGAAAGAGACTACAAAAATTGGACTATAGTACCCAAAAGGTGAGAAAGTCATCTATTACCAACAAAAAAATAGTGAGATACTTGAAAGAGACTACAAACAATGGACTCTAGTACCCAAAAGGTGAGAAATTTACATTGAAAACATATAGAGATTCAACTAGAGGATTTTGTGAATGACATGAAAAGTGCAAGTGGGAAATGTATAATTCTACTTAGGAATAGTCTTTTATTTAATGGTTAAGCAAGAAAGATTCATTACTTTCTCTATCTAGAGTAGAAGTGGAATACATAGTAGTTACTTCTTTTTCAATGTTTTGGATCAAATGGGCTCTACAAGGTAATAAGGTAAATTTCAGTGAACCTACACATCTATTAAGTGTTTCAATACAAGTGTAATAATAATTTCAAAAATAAAATACTCTCTTTCTCTTTCATGACTTACAAGGGGAAAAGTCAAAAAGTTTTTGACATGTAACTCTTGCATTTAATCTTACAAGCTTATATTATTTAATTATCATTAAATTAGTTAATTAAGAAAGATGAATATATTCTTCAAAAATATAATATGTTTCCTCCTCTGAAATAATAGGTTACTCATAATTTATGAATATTAAGTCTGGTCAAAATATACAAATCATAACAGAGATTTATTTTGGGGAATTTTATACGAAAAAACTAGCTTGCAACCATAAAAGTTGAAATGAGAGTCACGAACGTGCCATGTTGTCAAATATGAAGCAACAATGTGGTTTCCAGTTTACCTCAAAGATGAAGATCATGGTTGAAATTATCTGTGTTATGAAGAAATCAAACTTTCATGAAGAACTAAAACAAGTTTATGTGGAAAGTACCGAATGATTTTAAAGGAGTCAGTGACTCAAATCAGGCGTGCTGGCAAGTCCAAATCTGACACATTCAATCTGCCAAGGACAGAGCCACATTTCCAGAACTCACTCTACACTTGATTTTCTGTGAGGTTGCAACAGTTAGATCATTCACCAAGGTAATGAACATCAGATACAATGAAATTTCGATACAAACACACCAACACCAACTTAGCATTTGGTATAAAACACTGGCATTTAGATTGGCGAAGGCATTTAGATTGGTGAATATGGATCATGAAATAGGGAAACAATAAGAAAATTTTGGCGTATATATTTGAGGTTGAAAAAGTTTAATTATTTACTGAGGTAATGAACATTAGATACAACGAAATTTCGATACAAACCCACCAGCACCAACTTAGTATTTGGCATACAACACTGGCATTTAGATTCACGAATATGGATCATGAAATAGGGAAACAGTAAGAAACTTATGGCCGTATAGATTTGAGGTTGCAATAGTTCGATCATTCACTGAGTTAATGAACATCATATACAGCGAAATTTCAATACAAACCCACCAGCACCAACTTAGCATTTGGCATACAACACTGGCATTTAGATTCGCGAATATGGATCATGAAATAGGGAAACGGTAAGAAAATTATGGCCATATAGATTTGAGGTTGCAACAGTTCGATCATTCACTGAGGTAATGAAAATCAGATACAGCGAAATTTCGATACAAACCCACCAGCACAAACTTGGCATTTGGAATACAACACTGGCATTTAGATTTGCAAATATGGATCATGAAATAGGGAAACAATAAGAAACTTATGGCCATATATATTTTCATATCATTGGTATGGGCCCAATGGTAGATGGTAGATGATGAGTTACTCCATTAATGGTAAGTATTAAGGTAGTAGTTAGTGGGAAACTGGAACATTTAAATAGGGTTTAAGTTGAACTGTATGTACAGGTATGAAATCAGATATTATAATTTTTTACGTTTTACTTGTGAAATTATACTTCATTTTGATAGGTTGGAGAGTTATAGAACACATCACTTGAAGTCAGAGCCAAAGAAATAGAGACAGGGCCAAAAAAACAGAGACAAGGCCAAAAAAATAGAGACAGAGCCAAAAAAAAAAGATACAAAGCCTCTCTCATTCATAAATTACCTATTGGACGTTGAAGACGCTGAAGACGTACTTGGACGCTGAAGACAGTGAAGCCGAAAAAGACATTGAAATTGCTGCAGAGGACATTGAAGTTGCAGCAAAGGACGATAAAGACGTCGTAGAAGACCTCTGCAACAAAAAAATCAACAAAAATTTAAAAATCAAACAAAAATTATAACCAAATTACAAAATCAACACAAATTTAAACCAAAATAAAAACAACAACAACAACAACAAAAATTATAGAAATTTAAAATCTTACCTCGAGTTTAATGTGTGCAAGAATGCTAGATAGAAGTGAGCGCGCGCGAATGCTGGACAAAAGTGAGCGTGCGAAGTGAGCACATGAGAATGCGACATATAAGAGTGTGCGATAGAATGTTGGACGAAAATGAGCACGCAAATGTGAATTGAAACCCGAAAAAGGTTGTGGGTGATATATTTATAAAATAATAGTTCGGCCGAACTAAAAGTTTGGTCGAACTTTTATTGCCAGTTTTCCAAACTCAGGAAAAAAATATATTCACCATTGGCATTAGTATGTCATCACTATAAATGGAAAATTATGTTCGGCCAAAATAAATTCAATAGTTCGGCCAAACTATGACAAGAGTTCGGTCGAACTATGGAGGAAAAAAAATTTCTGCCCCGAATTGTCACAAAAGTGTTACCCATCTTCACATTTTCACCCTCATGTTACTACATCTACCCTAATACTTCTGTCAAGACATCTATTTTCATCTTATTTTTCTTCCTTTTTTTTACATCTACTCTTGGCTTCCTCATTAGAAGTTTATATTTCAAATTTATGATATTCTTGTTTAGCTGTTTATTCTTATTTTTCAACTTTCTTTCCTTTTTGAACCATAAACCCATACGTAAAAGAGTATTATCATTTATGATCTTATCGACTTGATTCTACAACTTCAAAGCTCCATGTTCTTGTTTGATATGTCTATTCAGTGTCTCTAGTTCAGATATTTATTGTTTTAGAGTATTCACAACTAGAGGTTCTTGTGGACTATAAGTCCGTTCTTCAAAACTTGACATCCTTCCTACATCTCTTTTCTCTAAAGACTTGATATAATAATAGATTTCCTGTTGCACGGGATCAATCTCTAGAGTTCTTCTACTTGGAACCTGCGTAGGTGAAATAATATTGGTTGATGGCATCTGGAGACTTTCTTCTAAATCGACAAGATTTGTCTCTTTTGAAGGTTGATCTTTTGATGTTTTACTGAGTCTAGAACTTCTTCTTATTGGCCAGGGAGGACTTGAATATTTTGTTTTTCTGTAATTATGAAATTTTCCTTTCCTTTCATGCTATTCTCTTTCTTTTTATCAACTTGCTTCTTGAATTTTCCCAAAAGTTCTGCAATGGGGATTTCATCCTCTGACTATTCCTAAGATGGTTGTTCATTCTCAACAAAGGTTTCAATTTTTTTTTTCTTCCTCGTTTTTCCTTATTACCACTAGGTTGTTCTCGTCATTTTTCTTGAAAATGATTTCTGATTAAGAAATTTTCCCAAGTGTCCCCTAGGATTTTAAGATGGAATTCAATAAGAGTTTTTATTAATCCATGATGACACATTGTATTATATTTGAATTAAATCCTATATTCAATAGTTTTTGCCATCTTCCTCAAGCTATTCAATAAAAGGTATGGAATATTTACTTGCCTAATTTCAAGAAAATTCATTAACAACCTAGAATGATAAAAGAGCACACATTCAAACCTTCCCTCACAAGTAACATATTTCTAGATTATCAGTAACATATTTCTCCATTTTCCTTTAAGATTTGTGCTAGAAATTCCTTTACTGAAAATGCTAGTATCCATACCTAGGTTCTTTAAGAATCTTTTCCATCCTTCTCCTTTGATTCCTTTCTTTTAAACCATATTTCTCTTGTCTTCGGTAGTCCATTAGCTTCTTCTATAAAGGATTCTATGATTATAAGCATGATATGGCCGATTTCAACTTCTACTCCATCAAAAGCTTCGACGAAGGATTTAGTAACTTCTTTATGAAACCCTTCAAATCTCCACAAAACCGAGCCACTTTGATGTATGTAACATCTCCTTAATTTGTGGGTAACCTTGCATAAAATTTATCCCTGTAGGCTCTATCCTCATAATTAATCCCATAGCTGTTGAAAAGCTTCACCTTTAGGATTTCCTCTTTTGACAAGGTAGTTTGAGGGTTTCAATATTGGTTTGGGATCGTGGATGAATTATGTTATGGAATGGTCAATATGTGTGGGTCAATGAGTGAATCAGTGAGGCTTGAGGGTGTTTAAGAGTGTGAGTGGGGTTTTAAAATGGAAAATGATTGATTGGATTATTAACCAAGAGAATCAGAATCAATGTTTGGGAGATCATATAAATGATGAAGATTTAGTGGCGAAATGTGAGATTGGATTTTGATTTGACATAATTAGTCCTTTTAATAATGACATTTGAGTTGGCGGTATAAAATTATCATCTAATTCATATATCAATGTTTGCAACCTTATTATTAAATCAAATTTTGTATTTGCATACCTTACATGTTTCTAACCTTCAATTGTCTCTTCTTGTCTTTGTTCTTCAGTTTTCCTCCAGCGTATTCTTTAATGTAGTCTTCAACAACTTCACTCAAAAAGGTCTTGTTGTTTCTAAGCTATAGAAATTTATAAGAGCCGCCGAATTTTATGAGGGCTACAGAAACTTATCAATTATGTAGCCATACTTTTATTTTCTGAAAAAATGAAAGGGAATGTAAATAATTTGGAAATTTTTTTCATCGAATAGAATAAGAAAAATTTAAGGTTCCAAAAACAAATCTATGGTTTTCACCTTGTATTTTCTGCATAAGAATGCCAATCAATGATTGGTTTTCATACTTATACAAAATATTATTTATTATTATTATTTTTAATAATATATGTATATTCTCTTCTCTATTTTAGGTGATAAAAAGAAGACTTCTAATTTCGAGAAGAAGAAAAAATCTTCTTAAGAAACTTCATATTAGTATTATCCTGAAAAATCTTGAAAATTTCCTCTTTTATGAATGACTTGTGATAGATCCTTTGTCGTTGTCCATTTACAAGGAGAGGAAATTTTTCTTCATCAATAGTTCTAATCCTAATTGGTTCATTATCAAAGACCCTCTCAATCTCATAAGGCCCAAGAAAATGAGTTTGAAATTTCCCTTGAAAATATTTAAACTTTGAATCGAAAAGAAGTGCCCAACCTCTTGCTTGAAATTTTATTTCTTTGATGTATTTGTCATGCTATTTGGATCTTTGTTGCTGAACTAGGCTGGTCTTTTGAATTGCATCTTGCCTGATCTCATCAAGCTCATTGAGTTGTTCTATTCTATGCCTTTGTGCATCTAACAGGTCAAATCCCAATTTAATTGTTGTTTTAAAGGTTTTTATTTGGAACCCTATTGGAAACAAAAATTTCTTCCCATAAACAAGTTCATAGGGAGTATGTCATGTTTTGATTCTCCATGTGGTATGGTAGGCCCATAAAGCTTCTGGAAGCTTTTCTACACAATCCCTCTTATGAAAATGTACATTCTTTGTGAGGATTTCTTTAATCACTTTATCAGTATACTCTACTTGTCCATTTTCCTGTGGATGGTATGGAGTGGAATTTTTATGCTTGATTTTGTATTCTTCCACAATATTTTGCACCATTCTGGATGTAAATTGAGTTCCTTGATCACTATTTCCCTTGGGACACCAAAATAAGTAAAAATATCCCCAAAAAGAAATGAAACTACAACATTTTCATTAGAAAAATAAAGTGCTTTAGCTTCTACCCATTTAGTGACATAATTAGTGCACACAAGAATATACCTCTTTTGTCTTGATGATGGATTGACTGGTCCAACAAAATACAGAGCCCATGTTTGAAAAGGTTCGATGAGTACTTGTGGTTGTAAGGGAATTTCATCTGAAGGGATAGGTTTCGCCATTATTTGACAACTATCACATATTCTAACATATTTCTTGGCATCCTTAAAAAGGTAAGGCCAATAATATCCTAAGAGAAGGACTTGGTAGGCAATTCTCTTGTAAGAAAAGTGTCCTCCACATGGTTCATCATGACATGCCTTTAGTATTTCAGGTATTTCATCCTCTCATACACATCTCCTAATGATGAGATCTAGACCTATCTTGTACAATTCTTCATTTACCCTTGAATAAGATGCACTCATTTGAATTATCTTCCTTTTTTCTCTAGGAAAAAAATATGATGGAAGTTTTCCTATGGATAAATAATTATCAATGTCTACAAACCATGGATATTTAGTAGATATTGCGAAAAGATATTCATCAGGAAAACTATCTTCTACTAGTGTATCATTGTTCTCATTTTGAATTCTAAACAAAAATTAAACAACTGTGTTTTGTTTTCGAGGTTGATCTAAAATGGAAATACTAAATTCTTGTAATAATAGTAACCATCTTGTGATTCTACCATTAGTAATTAATTTATTCATTAAATATCTAATTTCAGAATGATCTGTATGAATGAAAGTTTCATGACCAATGATGTAATGTTTGAATTTGTTAATGGCATGGACAACAACTAAAAAATATTTTTCGGTAACAGTATAATTTAACTATGCCAGAGTCAAATTTTTACTTGTGTAGTAAATGGCATAAGGGGTTTGGTATTTTTGTCCCAGTACATCTCCTAGAACTGTCTTTGAAGCATTAATTGAGATATTAAAGGGAAACATCCAATTTGTTCCTCTTAGGATGGGTGCTTCAGAAATATTTTCTTTCAAAGTTTCAAATTCCTTTTGGAAATCAGAATTCCAATTAAATTGACAATCCTTTGTGAGAAATTTGAAGAGTGGAGATGCAATTTTTGTGAATTTTTCTATAAATCTTTTGTAGTATTTTGTAGAAAGAAGAAAAATCCTAACATCTTTCTGACAATTTGGGATTGCTAATTTGGAAATGACTTCAAATTTAGATGAGTCCACCTTAAATCCATTTCCTGAAATATGGTGTCGTAAAAAAATTCCTTCCATAAACATCATAAAACATTTTTCATAACTTAATCAGACATTTTCTTCCTTACATCTTATGAGAACTCTTTCCAAATTTTCAAGGGCTTCTTCAAAATAATTTCCATAGACTATAAAATCATTCATATACACCTCCACACAATCATGAGTTAAATCAGAGAAAATACCTTATACTACTCTTTGCAATGTTGCAGGTGCATTGCATAATCCAAGAGGAAGTACTCGGTAAGCATAAGTTCCCCATGGAAGGGTAAAGGTGGTTTTGTCTTGATCTTCTGCTGCTACTTGAATATGATTATACCCACTAAAAGTGTCCAAAAATGAAAAATATTTCTTCCCTACTAGTGTATCTAAAACTTGACCTATGAAAGGTAATTGAAAATGATCCTTTAAAGTAGCCCTACTAAATTCCCTATAATCAGTACACACTCTCCATTTTCCATTATTTTTAGGGAAAGTTACTAAAGGTGAAACCCAATTACTGCCTGATATTGCATAAATAAATTTTACATTCAATAGTTTTTGTAGTTATTCCTTTACAATTTCCTTAAGATTTGGATTTTTTCTTATTTGAGGTTGTCAGATTGGTCTAGAATTATCCTTAATATAGATGTGATGTATGCATGTTTCAGGGTTGATTCCTTTGATGTCATTTCATTCCCATGCATATGCAAAATAATTTTTTTGCAATGTTTTTACTAATTTTTATTTTTGAAATATTTTTAGATTTTTGCTCACATTCAAAGTTTTACCTGGAAAGATTTCAGTTGAAGAATTACCAAATTCTTCCATAGAATATAAATACATTTGTGTGGATGGAAAGTATTCAATATTACATTGTTCTTGAAAATTTTGACTATTCTGATATTGCGAAGATAATTCATGTTTTTCTATTGAATTTAGAATTTGATTTTCTTCACTAATTTGTGAGATAGAAAAAATAGGTTGTACGTCATTGTCATCATCCATCCATTCGTCATTTTCTATTTCTATCATTGTTTTTTCTAGTGGTTATAATGTGAATTTCTTTGATTAAATTCCATCAGAGATAAACATGTCACCAGATCTACAACTAATGAAAGCATCAATTGCAGCTAACAAAGATCTTCCTAATATTAATGGACATCCTCCTAAGTTATTCTTGGGAGTTAAGATCATAAATTCAACTGGATGTTCCCAAGAATCTAAGGATACATAAATGTCTTATAATACACCATCAATTTTAATTACATATCTATCTGCTAGTTGTAACAATGTTGATGTATAATGAAGATTCAAAAGTTTTAGTTGTTCCATAGTTTGTTTAGTCATGATGTTCATGGCAACTCCTAAGTTGATCAATGTATTTGGGATTTCAATACCATTGATGTGTGTTTTCACAATGGGACTTCCTGGATCCAAATATTTATGTATGGATGTTTTTCCCATCATGATATTTGTAATTTTCCCTACTAACTGTATTCTTTTTACTTCCTTTGTTTTTCTTCCGGTTTTCTTTACACTCAATGATCTTATTTTTTTGCAAGGATTGGAATTTATTTAATGGCTTGTAGCAAAGGAATTTTGATACCAAAATTATCCAATTCATCTAATATATTATAGTTAGGCAAGATGATTTATTTTCCTAGCCATTTATCAATTGTAGTATTTCCAGGAAAGGAGGTTTTGGTATAGATATCGAAGGTTTCTCTATGATAGGATTTGATTTTATTGGATTATCTTCTGTTTTATTTTGAATATTTTTACCTTGATGAAGAAAAATATGCTCATCAGAATGATCATATTTTTCTTTTTTCTTGAATAATAACAAAAGAGAACTTCTTTTCTAATATTCTACTAGATCTAAGTTGAACATTATTAAGATGTAGTGGAGTCATCATATAATTCTAAAAAAATTTCCCCTCCAAGTTATAAATAGGTTGTGAATTTTTATTGTTTGGGTTTGGAAGTGGTTGAGTAGGTAATTGGTTAGGACTTTGTGTAAATGGTAATGAAAGTTGTGGGTTTTGATTTGGAAATTGAGATTGTTGACTGGTTTGAGGAAAATATTGTGGTGGAAAGTTTGGATAAGATTGTGGATATTCGTGATATTGAGAATATCTACCATAAGGATTTTGTATCCTTGTGTCCAAGGTTGGGGTTGAGACCAGGGCTGCAGAAATGGAATTGATGCATTCTATCTATTATGTGGGGGTTGAGTATACATTTGAGTGTTGAAACCTTGAGTTTTTGGTCCTTTCCATGGCCTTCTAGCAACGAAACAAAGAGGATCTAACTGGTTTGAATCTATTTCCTCTTGGTTAATGGATTTAAGACCTAGAATGGAAGGACATTTCTTTGTTTCACGATTTTATGTACATATTACAAATTTCTATGATTTTTAAATCAAGAGGGCATTCTCTTAAGCCATGTTTATTTCTGCACTTAGGACAAAAGATAGATAAGGCATCACTTTTAGTTTTTTTCTTCTTTTGTAACTTCAAGGTGTTTATTTTTTCACTAAGACCCCCTAAAATATTTGTTTTGAACTCATCAAGAAAATTCATATTTCAGCCCTACTTACTATCCAGTTGCAGATTTATTAACTCTAAAGAGAATAGGATCTATTGAACTCTTCCCAATTCTTGACTTTCCTCTTTAAATATGTATGCATAATTCAGAGACTGTAGGAAATGATAGTTGAGAAATTTCTCCCTTTCCCATCATATTAAGAATATCTATTCAATCATCTATAATGGCTTTCAATGGGAGAGCTTTTAAAGTATCTTCATCAAAATTTTCCATCTTAGCCCTTTTTAGATTGCAACTGAATATTTCAATTAGATCCTCCAAGTTTTCATCTTCTCTTTGAATCATCTTAAAAATTCATCTTTTCGATTATGAGGTGTGTAGTAATCCTTGTGGTTTTTTTTTCTGCTAGAAAAAATAAAACTTTTTATATAAAATGTAAGAAGTTACATTGTAGATGCCGTATCATTCCATATGAAAACGCCCTGTGTGGCGGTAGGTCACAAAGACCAAGAGAAAGCCCGAAGCAAATTTGAGCACAAGCAACAAGATTTTCCCATAAAAAGAAAAAGAAAGAGAGGGACAAAGGAAAACAGATGGCGTCGAACCTCCTCAGCCACCGGAGTTGGAGATAAATCCTCGCAAAATCAAGTTTTTCTTCCCTTTTTCTTCTCGACCTTGCGCTAGTCGCCTTGAGATGACACGAAAGAGGCAAGGACAATCTGATTATCTACCACCAGAGTACCATTGTCCTTATCCGAGTCAAAGGTATATGATGAATGTTGTATTTTAATCCCACCATTTCCTGTGTCCTCGGGATTCATATATGATTGATTCGGATGAGTTTGTGGGTAAATGTGTGTTGCTGGAACATTCCCTTATGCTTCTGATTCCTTTATAGGCTGATTGTTTTCCATAGGAAAAATCTCTTCCTTTTATTTTGTCTCATCCTCCTCTGACTTGGGTGGGGGGTATTGCCAACCTTTATTTTGTTTCCCATTTCGTTTCTTCTTTCTGTTTTCTTTTTTGGCATTAGGAAATGCATTTTGTAGGTGTCCTGTCAGCCTACAAATTCTGCATCTGAATGCGGTATTTTCATAGTCTAGTGACTGCAACCAATTTTTTTGTTTATAGATCATGATGATATTCTCCGGTAAACCTTTGCTGAGATCTACTTTCACGCAGATCTATGTGAAAATGTAGATCCTCTCCTCTAATCTCTCAATATGTGTTTTGATGTATCGCCCAATACTATTACCAATACCTTCGAAAACCTGGTCATTCCAGAAATGAAGGGGAATATTGTATAATCTAACCCATACCGGCATTCTGGTGACTATCATAGTTTTTGCGTCAAAGTTTGGGAACCAAGGGGTGATAAAAATACTGGTGGATCCCTAAAACCAAGGTCCATCTCTGATGATGAGATCTCTTTCCTCTGAGTATTTAAATTTAACAATAAAATACCCCTTAGAATATAGGTGTATTTCACAGTTTGTGGTCCAATGTGTAAACATCCAATGAAAGAGCTCCATTGGTTTAGTCCAGAAGCAATTAAAAGCCATATTAATGACTAAGCTTCATATGTCTTGCAATATTCCTATGTTTCTGGGATGTCTATCTTTAGTGTAGGTGTTTGGTCCAACTATTCTACTATGTATGGCCTTGGAGCGTTTCCAATTTGTTCTCGAGGTATTACTGCAACTTTTTTCCCTTGTAAAATATTTTTGTAGGATGGGCCTCCATTTCTTTGTTGTTGATTTGTGGGTTTCCTCCCCTTTTCCCCCGTGCAGATATAGAGGTGCTTAGGTATACAAAAACCCCTCTCAAGCTAAGGTTAAGGGATATTTTCACCCCTGAAACTATAGAGTGGTCCTTCAGAGATCAATAGTCCTAAAGAGACTGACTTCCACTAACTAGATATTGTAGCGGGACTGGTTAAACCATCAACTCCAATATTTTTTATTTCAGATTCAAAATAGCGTTGTTTTATTATACCCATAATAAAAGTGATTTTACCACAAGGGGTTCTGATAAAAATCTAAAATCTACAGGGGGTTACCTGTTTCTAGATTTCTGCTTTTGTAGAGGTATCTTCTCATTGTATTGTGTCTGCAAGCAAAGGTGAAAATTGATTCGTCAGGAGGAGTCTTGACATTGGGGCATGAGGTAGAGAGGAGCAGTCTCCAAAGGGAAAATAGGGAGCCCAGGCCCATACCCACCCCAGGGTATCGATGTCATTTAACGAGTAGAAGAGTGAAAAATTCTTCAACCCACATCTTCCCACAAGCGCCAGTCGACCTCTTCCAAGCCTAAGACAGAGAAACTGTCAAGCCATCCTGAGAAGGGCTAAGAAATCATGTGACATGGGAATGGATCCCTGTACCACGAGTTCCGGTTCACCTTTGTCACTTCAAGTGGCCAATTGCACAAAACTTTGATAGACACCAAAAGGGGGCTTTTGCATCCATGAATACAGAGCTTCAATCCAAGGGATGGAAGAGAAAGTAGGGCTGAAAACCCCCTGCTAGGACAACAGGAGTAGGTGTTCCAGAACCCAAATATCGCTTTCTAAATCAGGGTCTCGTTTAGCACAATTCAGGGGTTGTTTTGATCTTCTCCCATGAGAACAGAGCTCCTTGTTATGGTTCAGAGTTTGTCGATAGAAGGAAAATGGGGGGAGTTCTAGAGAAAGAAGAGTTTCATTGTGTGGAGGCTAGTCCTCCCGCTTCCCTTAGCACACCTTCAAAAACTCCATTGTCTTCTATGCCAATAGAACGCAGGTCCACGAAAACCCTAGCTACACCATTTTTCCCCCAGCAAGCATTTTATTTTTGCTATTAAGCCCATGAACCATTTTAATTCCACATCCTTAAGAGTTGCAGGAAAAAAATTCAATTTTTGAGAATCGAGTAAGCAGTAATATGATCTACAGAAAACTTCGAATTCAAATAGAAATTTTTCAGGATCTTCACTTCTTAATGCATGAAAATTGGGAAGGATCGAGGGTGAGATATTCTTCATTATGGAAGTAGTATCTTCATCAAGTGTAGGAAATCCAAAATTCAATTTTTGAGAATCGAGTAAGCAGTCATATGATCTACATAAAACTTCAAATTCAAATAGAAATGTTTTAGGATCTTCACTTCTTAATCCATGAAAATTGGGAAGGATGGAGGGTGAGATATTCTTCATTATGGAAGTAGTATCTTCATCAAGTATAGGAAATCAACTACCTCCTTTTCATCTACCTCTACCTCTTTCTCCACCTCCAATCCTAGGTCCACCTCCTCCTAGTCTTAAATGGTCATCATTCAAATTGTGTACTTCTCCTTCCCCTTCTCCAACTATTGTTTATTCCTCAGAAGTAATCTGGGATTCTAAATTTGGGATTGTTTGTTCCTCTTATTATTCTTTTGTTTCCTCTATCAATGGTATGTTAAGGAATACTTCTTCTTCTTCCTCACTAGGGATTTCTAGCTCCTAGGCAACGAGTTGTCCTCTAGTATAGGTTAGAAAGATTACTCCTTATGTTGGGGATCTAGGGTCTTGTTCTTCTACAACTGCTTCAGTTGATGAAGTTTGAGAGTCTCTAGGTTGAATTTACAATCTTAAGACTTCAGGAAGTCTATGTCTACCTACTAATAATGGAATACGTGTTTGGGTGGATGGTGTGGCACTACGAGGCCTTGATGGAGTGAGTGGTGTTTTTGGGATCAAACTTCTACCTCTAGCTACAAATCTAGCTCTAGAATCTCTTTCTCTACGCATGTAATTTTTTATCTTTTTTTTGTGTTGTTTTTTTTTAGATAAAGAGATAAGGCTCCTATTTACACTTCCTTCACAATGGTGCCAAATTTTTTATTCAATTTAATGTCTTAAATTTGTATCATAAATTATCGACCGGAGTTGGTAATCTTATGAACTACAAGTGCACTATATATGCTAGAAGCCTTTTCTTACTTAATTCGTTGTGTTGATTTTATATGTTTAATGTTGTTTTGAAAATTTTGTGTTTATCTTGAATGTATAAATGGAATTTAGAAACTAAAAACTTATGATTTGTGAAATGATAAATAAATTCAACTGTCTAAAATTATAATGAAAATCCTATCTTAGCTTGTTCAATAGTTAATGATTTCATTTCGAGAAAACTAAAGTTCTGCAAACAAGAAGGAACTTCAATCTTTTTGTATTATTTTGGAAATTTATATGAATGAAATTTAAAACAAGAAATCACTAATAGTAATCACACTTGAATAAATATTTTAATAATTGAAAGATAAAGCTTTTAAGAAGGAAGAAAAGGAAATGTTTAATTAAGAAAGGAAACTAATCTATGATAAACCTATATTGCATGAAAATCAATTAATCTAAATCATGAATCTTTAAGCTATACTGAATCAATCTATGTCGGCCACTATCATAGATTATCTCTAAATATACACAATCATAAACAAAGCATCTAACTTAACATAATGATATTATGCAAATGAAGATAACAAACAGTGAAGTAACAATGATAAACCTGATAATCTATGCTATAGAAATTGAAAAACAATTGCAATGTAAATGATAACAAAGCATATGTTACAGTATGAAAGTAAAGCATGTATTGCAACTATGAAATGCAATTGAAGAGAGAGTATTTCTATGCTATAAATCATAACAGAGACAAAGCATGAATCTATATGAAAAATGAAAAAGCATAAGAAAATGAGCTATGAATGAAAAAGAAATTAAATAAATAAATATATTATGTACAAGGGCCCTCCACAATAGAATGGTCTCTGATCCATGCTTTACTAGTTACACATCAAGATTCGAGAACTCTTCCTTCTTCAATTAGTGAATAAAACAGAGTTTCCGAATATAATAATATTGCAATAAAATCGAACTTGTTTCATAATTACACAACCTGGTATTTATAATAGTCTTGTGTTAAATGTTTAAGGCTTTGACACCTTCAAAGACTAAGAAAACTATGTATGAAACTCTAAGAAGAAATATGAATTTAATTGCTTCACAATTTTATACGTGGGGAGAAAATTGTGAAGCCTCCATCTTCCTCACTCACTTATTCCAATTCCTATTTTGACCGACCCTATGACCACGATCTTAGGAGCTTTCTTCCTTGATTGTAGACAATTAGATAGGATAGGATCCATAACCATATATTTCATCAATTTCCCATATGTTTCACTTCTTTATTGATTCCTCAGAACCTGTTGAATTATGGCGATGGCTACAGAAACAGACTTTAGCTGCATAATTTCATTAATTCTATGGCTAAATACAAATTTTATTCTAATAATAAGAAACATATGAAAATATGAAAAAGATATCATTAAGATATCTTACCAGGCTAAAATGTGCATTTTAATACTTGTTTGGGCACATGGAGTTGTCAAAAAGAGGGAAACATAGTGAAAATGAATGTCAAAATTGAAGCACTCTTGAGGCTCTACACTCATTAAGATAGAAGGCTGCTATTTTTATTGAAATTCTTTAAAACAAAAAATCAAAGGAAAGTTCTCAATAGGTTTCAAATAGCATAAGAACTCTTAAAATTGAATTGAATGTACGCCAAGTGGCAGATGTTTGTAAAGGAGATCCCAGTCTATAAGTATGTAACTTTTTTACTTTGAAAAGAGGGGGATCGACAATGTGAAGGAGGACACTCTTTCTCATTTTTTTTTACAGTTGATACATACATTGCAGAAACTTTGTTTTACTACCCAAGATTTGATTTTTGGCTGTGTATTTTCTTATTATGTTTATGCTTTCATGTTTCTATCAGTATTCATGGCAATTTGATTACTTGGAATTCATGAAAAATGCTCCAACTTCCTTCATTTACTGTGTATGAATGTAAATATTTATCTCACACCATTTTAAAGCAAAATTTTCCTTTTCTTCCCTTGAATACTGTTGTTTGTAATTGAATTTTTCTTGACTGAATCCATGCCCAATGGTGGCAACCCTCACATATTCTTTCACCTGCAAAATCACTTAAAATAAAACCATAGTTATCCATATGAATTTATGAGTTTATCATAGTGAAAAATTTTAAGTATTTTTAGAGAGCCCTCTCAGACTAGAAGGTCTAACTTCACATTTTATTATGGGTGACGTTGGGGGCTAAATCTATGCATTGTCATGGATGATGGTGGATGGAAAAACTATATATTTGATTGTGGGTGGACTATGAGTGGTGAAATAGTGTATTTTATTATGGGTAGGGGTAGGAGGTGAAATTGTGCATTTGTATTCACTGTGGGTGGGGGGTGGGAGGCAAATTTGTGTTTTTAGTGGTGAAACAAATGCATAGTTTTATCCCCAACCCCCACCATTGTGAAATGCATAATTTCCCCCCTCACCCCATAGAAAATAAAATTCACATTTTTACCCTCCACACCAACCATAGTATCAAATGTACAATTTATCACACCATCTCCACCTATAGTCTCACCCTAGGTGGGGGCTAAAACTCTGCATTTTAAAATGAAATGTTTCACCCCCACCCCATATTCATCTTATGTAATTATGTATTATGGTGGATGGGGTAATGGAACTATACATTTTAATATGCTTGGTTTCAAATGCACAATATCACCACACATCTTCATTCTCACCATATTTGATTATATATCATGAAGGCGAGGGATTAAAAACATATATTTTGAAATGGGCAATTTCAAGTGTCATTGTGAACTCATTTAATAAGGTGAAGGTGAAAATATGCATTTTAAAATGTAGTGTTTTAATTCCAATCTTTAACTCCCCACCCAAAACTCATCATTTTTAAATTTTGATTATATATTCACAAAAATCATTTTTAAATATTATCTAATTTGTAATTAAATACATAAAAAATGTCACCCTTAATTTATAATAATACATTTAAATGTATATTTTTTTTAAACAATAATTATATTTAAATTTATTATTGTACAAATTTTCTATTTATATCTAAATATAATATATATATGTTTAATCTATATTTATAATTGTTTATAAAAAACAATTATGATTAATTCAAATGAATAAATTATAAAAGTTTAAATCAATAAATAAAAAAGGAAAACTTAATATTCGATAATTTTCAATTTATATTTTGGTGTTATTATTATGAAATAGGATATATATTATTTAAATAATAATGAAAAAATAAATATTATAAAAAATATAAAATGTTTTTCATTTTTTTGAATTTTTAATATAATATAAAAAAAAATTATAATTATAATCATAATTATATATTATAAAAAATTTTAAAAATTTTAAAAATAAAATAAAATGTCTCATGTTGACAGTAAAATAAGTTAAAAATATATATATATTTTAAATTTTAGGAAAAAGAAATTTATATAACAATAATAAGACATACATTAAGATATTGAGGTGTGTGATCTTGTGATCTATTTTAGGAACATGTAAACTCCAAAAAACATGTATTTGAAATTTTAGGAAAAGACAACTCATACAATAATAATAAGAAATACACTAATATCTTGTGGAATCTTGAGAAGGGTTTGTGACCTATTGTGGGATTCGGTAAACTCCATAAAATGACTTTTGCACTTTGGAGGACATGCCCATTACCAAACATATTTCTTTGTAATGCTGAACATACCAACAAATCCACCAAATTCAATCCCTAATCCCAATGAAAATGCTAACAATGAAACTTTTTTATTGGCATAACTCAACAATCCCCTTTTTCCATTATTACTATTTTTATTGCCTTGAATAGTTGTTCTCTTTGGCTTATCATTTTTCTTGCATTTCGGTAGAGGAATCCCACATAAGCATTCATTCTTGTCAAAGGATGTTACATTGAAAGTGGAAAATTGTGTCCCTGTTGGAATTGAGCCACAAAGGTTGGTATATGAAACATTGAAAGAAGCCAACTTTGATAATTTAGAGAGAACTTTAGGAATAAGTCCACTCAATTTATTTTTTGACAAGTCCAATTGCTCCAAAGAAGGCATCTCATTGAGATAAGTAGGGATTTTTCCTTCCAATTGATTTCCAAATAAATTCAATAGTCGTAAGATACTCATGCTTCCTATATTGGTAGGGATTTCTCCTGTAAGATTATTACAAGACAAATGAAATATAGTGTTTTCAAGCAATAGATATGAGAGATTATAGTCATTTTCTTTGATTTCAATACTAATTTCCCAATCTATTTCTTCATTATTTGACACATTTGCAAATCCAATGAGCCTCTCAAGATTTGTTGGTATCCTTCCACTGAATTTGTTGTTGTATAAATCCAACGCATGCAACTTGGTAAGATTTGTGATGTGTTGAGGGATATAACCATGCATAATATTATAACCAAGGATTACAGCTTCCAAGTCCTGAAAAGATGTGAAGTAATGAGGAAGCTCCCTAGTCAATCCATTTTTCCTTAAATCCAAGTGCCAAAGTCCTATACAATTGGTCAAATATGCATGCAATGTCCCAATAAATCTATTAGAATGAGCATAAAATATTCTCGTACCAGTACAATTTCCAATTGCATTAGGAATAGATCCTTGCAAATTGTTTTTTGATTAATATAATGTGCCTAATGAAATCAAACCATCAATACTCTCAATTATACTCCATGAAATATTGCTATTATATGTGGTTAGTGTAAATAGAGAGCTTAAATGGCCTATGCTATATGGAATATGTCCAATTAACCTTTCTGAATGAAAGGTTAAGTATTGCAACAAATAAATATTTTTTATGGCTCTTGGAATTGTGCTTGTTAGATTGTTGTTTGAGAGATAAAGAAGTTGAAGATTCCTTAATTTGGTAATGGCTTCAGGAATGATACCAGTAAGTTTATTATTATTAAGACATAGTTGAATCAATTGACTCAAATTATTAATAGTTATAAGAATACTACCATTTAATATATTATTACTCAGATATAGGGAATCCAATTAACTCAAGTGGGTAGAGCTATAGGAATGCCACCAGTAAGCATGTTTGAATAAAGGTATAACATTTATAATTGACTCAAGTTGAGAATAGCTTTATGAATATTGTTAATGAGCCTATTGAAATTGATACGTACGAAGGTCAATGTCGTTAGGTTGGCCATGCATTCAGGGATGTTAGTGAGTTCATTTCCAAAGATACATAAGGAGGTCAATTTGTTCAGACTGGCAATTTCTACAAGGATGCGAGTGAGTTCATTGGCAGAGAGAGATAAGGAGGTCAATTTGGTAAAATTGGAAATTTATACAGGGATGTGAGTGAGTCCACAATCCTACAGTGCTAAGTCGGTCAATGTGGTAAAGTTTCCAATGGCTTTAGGTAGGTTTGTTGTTAGGCTAATACTAATATATAGATGAGAGAGGCAAAGCTTAAATATTCCATGAGGAATAGAACCAAAAATATTCCATCCATAAATAGATATTTTTTTAAGTTTTGTATATTACCTAACTGATTTGGTATACTACCTAGAAATGCATTGTCGTCAATAAGCAGTTGCTCTATTTTCTGCAGTAGGCCCAATTCAGCTAGAATAGAACTGTAGAGTGCATTTTAACAGAGTTCAAGTACTCACAACGCTTTAATTTTTCCCAAATCAAGTGAATAAAAACCTCGGTCCCAATGTTACTGAGGTCAAGAACTTGCAAATGAAAAAGAAGAACCAAATCAACTGGAATATAACCTTTCATCCTCCAATTTCCGCTCAAGTCAAGCACTCGAAAAGATGGAATACAACCATTGATCATCTAATTTATTACGTCAAGTAGTCACAACACTTTAAGCTAGCCAGTTTGTGGTGGAATTCCTCCTTTCAATCCATAATTTGCAAAAGATTGACGGTGCAGAGTTTGTGCAACATCCCAAATTCGACTGGAATAGACCCATTCATTGCATTCCAATTGAGATAAAGTACTTGCAATGATTTCATATCCCCAATCTTAAGAGTAATTATTCCCTTTAGGAATTGACAAGAAACATTGAAAGTGTGCAATAAAGACAGATTGCCGAGAGACAGAAAAAAGGTACCTTCCAATGCTTGGCTACCAATGGGAAATGCATACCAAGAGAGGTCAATGTGGATGAGTCTTTTGGTTTTTTTCTAACAGTGAATTCCATGCCAACAACATATGTTCTTCAAGTTGTGTGTCATCCAGTTGGAGAGCATGCCATATGTATCCACTGTAATGGACTTTCTGAATGATAACAGAGCATGGAGGTCCCTTTTCTCATGGGCATCAGTTGATGATGAGCTCTCCCTCACCCCATAAAAAAAATATATAAATTTTCACCCACCACAACACCCATAGTTTCAAATTTACTATTTCTCGCACTATCTCGACGTATAATTTCACCTTGGGTGGGGCTAAAATTATGCATTTTAAAATACAATTTTTCACCCCCACCCCATATTCATATCATTTAATTATGTATTATCATGGATGGGGTAATGAAACTATGCATTCTAATATGAAGGGTTTCAAATGCACAATATCATCACACATCCTCATTCTCATAGGATTTGATTATATATCTTTAAGGTGGAGAATAAAAACATGTATTTCAAAATGCACAATTTCGTGTATCATTGTCAACCCATTTAATAGTGGAGATGAAAATCTCTGCAATGAGATGATATACTGATGAGTATGCTCGTGCAACACAGTTTTCAACCTCTAGATTCATATTTCTATCGTGAAACAAACTAAGAAATATTTGAATGCGGCTTTGATCTCTCTTGGGTCTGAACTTCCCATCTTCTCTAATGAGGATTTTATAAATGAATGTCTTCCTCTAAATATAATTTGTAGCTCGTTTATACATCTACATTAGTCTCATCTATAAATAGGTTCTACAACTCGTTTGTGCATCTATAGTGGGTCTCTATGGTGGTTCATAGATTTTTGTAGCTAACCCAAATTTCGGTGGCACTTGATATATTTCTAACAATTCTATGTCGCGAGCCGTAATCTATGATGTATGTGATCCATTCTCAAATTATTAGCACCTTATGTGGTTTTATATCACAATTCTACAAAGATTTGATGTATGGCATTGGTTCTACAATGCTCAATACAACTATGGCAGATTCTGGTTGACAAAAAGATATTTTAAACTTTAATTTTAGGGTAGGAGGAGCAAGATTTATATCTGCCAAAGATTTAAGCAGAACCAACTCACATCCGGGGCTTGCACCCGATAACCAAAACTTTCCGGGAGGTCACCCATCCCAGAACTCCTCTGGCTCAAGCACGCTTAACTATGGATTATTCCCCACAATCAAGCCCACTTAGCTTGCTACCCCATTTGGAAAACCTTAGCAAGTATCGTGCCTCATGAACCATACAAGTAGAGATCCCTTTACTCTTGTATTTTAAGTATGAGCGGTTTCTATAGTGCACTATATTAGATATCATTTTTGCGATTCAACTGCGTTAAGTAAGTCATTCATCTATGACCATTTCCATGAGAGGTAGTCTTAATTGACTAATTTATCATGACTTTTGAATAGTCCACTTAGCACTCATTACATTGGGTGATGCTCACAGGGGTGAAGAAGTAGGATTGAAACTAGTGAAATGAATTGCATAGCGTCAATCATCACTTCCGGGGCTTACACTCAGTAACCAAGACTTCCCGAGAGGTCACCCATCCCATAACTCCTTTGGCTCAAGAACGCTAAACTGTGGAGTTTTCCCCACAATCAATCCCACTTAGATTGCTACCCCATTTGCAAAACCTTAGCAAGTTTTCTGCTACATGAACCATTCAATTAGAGATCCCTTTACTCTTTGTATTTTAAGTATGAGGGGTTTCCACAGTGCATTATATTAGATATCATTTTTGGGATTCAACTGTGTTAAGTAAACCATTCATCTATGACCATTTCCATGAGAGGTAGTCGCATTGGACTAATTTCTCATGATTTTTGAATATTCCACTTAGCACTCATTGCATCAGGTGATGCTCGCAGGGGTGAAGAAGTGGGATTGAAACTAGTGAAATGAATAACATATCATCAATCATCACTTTGGGGGCTTGTTCCCGGTATCCAAGACTTCCCGGGAGGTCACCCATCTAGGAACGCCTCTTACAAGAGAAATCCCTACCCCTTAGGATTAGGTTTAAACATTCCCCCCTTTAATCTGAAGGGATGTTGGTGAGTCCAAGCATTGGTTTGAACTTTTCAAACTTTTCTCTTCCAAGTGCTTTGGTGAAGATGTCTACAGTCTGCTCATTTGTGGAACAATGATGCAGATGGATGGTTTTGGCCTGAACATGATGTCGAATCATATGGTATTTTTTATTGATGTGCTTTGTTTGATCATGGAACTTCAGGTTCTTGGCCAACTTTATTGCAGAAGTTTTGTTGACCATGAGTGGTGTTGAATGCATTTGTTTCATCTACAAATCTTCTAGGATTTTCTTGAGCTGCACAATTTCCTTTGTTGCTTCAGCTACTGCCACATATTCTGCCTCGGTTGTAGAATCTATTGGAACTAATTTTTTGCATGATCTCCATGATACAGCTCCTAATCCAAGACTCATGGTACAACTTGAAGTAGACACCCAAGTTTCTTTTTCCCCATCAAAGTCTGAATCAGAGTATCTGATGAAGCTGAAATCTCCTACCTGTGTATATTTGAGTCCAAAGTCTTGTGTCCCCTTCAAGTACTTTAGAACTCTTTTTGCAGCAGACCAATGTCCTTCACAAGGTTTTTGCATAAACCTGGAGAGGATTCCAATAGAAAATGAGATGTCTGGTCTGGTGGTATTCGGGTAGATAAGACTTCCTACAAGCTATCTATACTTCGTTGCATCCTCAAATTCATTCCTTTCAATGGATGTGAGCTTCAAGTTTTGTTCCATTGGAGTGGCTAAGGGATTGCATTCGTCCATGCCAAACTTGTTCAAAAGATCTCCAATGTACTTATTTTGAGAAAGAAATATAAATTTAGGATGTTGAGTTACTTCAATACCTAGATAGTAATGAAAATAACCCAAATCAATCATTTCAAAACCTTTCTTCAATTCTTTCTTTATGGATGTAATATAACTCTCATTGTTCCTTGTCATCAAATTAGCATCTACATAAACCACAAGGTATACAATTGTTTTTCCAACTTTCTTAACAAACAAAGTTGCATCATCAAGATCAAAATGTTTGAAGTCAAGTTTCAGAACATGCTTAGTTAATTTATCATACCAGGCACGCGGTGCTTTGTTGAGGCCATACAAGGATTTTATAAGCTTGCATACTTTGTGTTCTTGGCCCTTCACAACAAATCCTTCTAGCTGGGACATAAAAAATTTCTCCTTTATATATCCATTCAAAAAGGAGGTTTTTACATCCATATGATGGAATTTCCATCCCTTCTAAGTTGCTAGGGCAAAGAGAGTCCAGATGGTGGCCCATTTTGCTATGGGAGAAAAAATTTCTTCATAATCGACCCCTTCTTTTTGTGCAAAACCTTTTGCCACAAGCCTGGATTTGTGCTTGTCAAGTGAGCCATCTGCTTTGTACTTGTTCTTGTAGACCCACTTATATCCAATTGGTTTGGTTCCCAAAGGAGGATCAACCAACTTCCAAGTGCCATTCTTTATCAAGGAATCATAATCCTTTTGCATCGCTTCATTCCATTCATCACGAGAAGCAGATTATTTGAAGAAATTTGGTTCATGATCTATAGACAAACTCAATTCATAGTTATAAGCAATATTGATATCAACAGGTGAATTAGAATTATCTACATCACCTTCGTTTTGTCTAGTGGAACTTCTTATTCTTGTCTTTCGAACCTCATCGAGACGAATTTTTTCTAGTGCATTTGTCAACCATTTGGGGGGACCTTTCTGAGATGGCCCAGGCTACTCATTTGACTGAGTTGGAATTGAATCAAGATTAAATCTCTCAATTCTGTCAATCACATCGTTCAAGGTGTCATCCATGGTTGCTTATTCTAGTGGGGGAGAGAGTGATTCAAGAAATGATTCCACAGATTGATTCAGTATAGGAATCCCCCCTTCAAGATGTGGAATCTAATTATCAAATTCTTGAAAATACTTTGCATGTGTGAATCTATCCAGGCGATCAAGTTGTGCTCAACAACCTTGTAAGATTTGGAATATTCAAGGAATATGACATCTCTTGCTATTACAAACTTCTTATTGACTTCATCATAGAGACGATATACTTTGGAGGTATTGGAATACACCAAGAAGATACATTTTTTACTTCTAGCACCAAGTTTATTGCTTTGTACCTTGCGTATCAAAGCATAAGAGGTGGAACCAAAGACTGTGAAATGCTTTACCGAAGGAATGTGGCTATGCCACATTTCATAAGGGTTTTTTTTTTCTAATTTAATTTGAAGGACACCTATTCTTTATGTATACAGCACATAGAACTGCATCAGCCCAAAACATCAATTTTACATTCTTTAAAAACATCATGGAGCGAACCATATTTAAAATTGTCCTGTTCATTCTTTGAGCTACACCGTTCTGTTGGGGATTATAGGGCACAATTGTTTGATGTTTGATCCCATGTTGACGAAGATAATTTTCAAATTCGTTTTAAGTGTATCCTTTTCCATTATTAGTACATAAAGTTCCAATATGAGTTTGTGCATCATTTTCAACCCATGCATGAAATTTTTTTATCAATGTTTGAAAAGTATGAAACTTGTTCTTCAATAAGTAAACCCAACACATTCTAGTGTAATCATCAATAAATGTCATCATATATTTATTTCCATTTGCAGAAGCAACATGCATAGGACCACATAAATCTGAATGAATAAGCTCAAGTTTTCTATGTGCTCTCGAATGTGAATCATGAAATGGTTGTTTTCTATGCTATCCTAGAATACAAGCATCACATTGCTTAAGTTTCATAGGAATTGTAGGCAGCCCATTAACACCATTTTTCTTCAACAATCGAAGGTTTTCATAGTTCAAGTGTCCAAATATAGCATTCCATAAAAGAATTGATGGGAATGTACCTTCATCATGATGTGAACTGAATGTAATTTTTTTTTCATAAGCAGAGGAACCTTGCAGCTTCAAGAATCTTCCTTCTTCTATTCCCTCCATGAAAAGTGAGTGATCTAATTCTTTTCTAATCTCAACCCTACCATAAAAAATGTGAATGGAGTGTCCTTGATGGTGGATTTGGACCAAGGAAAACAAGTTCCTCCTCAACTCAGGGATGTATAGAACCTCATGTAGAAGATGAGGTGGAAGACCAGGAAACTTAAGCCTGATTGTGCCAAGCCCTGATGGCTTGACTTTGGATTTATCTGTGAAGTATACTGCTCCATCAAATTTGTCAGTAAATTCTTCAAAACAATATTTTCTAGATTTCATGTGACATGTTGCTCCTGAATCTAGCAAACAATAATTTCTCCAAGAAATAAATGAAACATCAAACAAGTCTTCAGTTACTCCATTGTTACAATGTGCTACAACATAATGAGCGAATTCAGGTGATTTACCTTTGTCTCTATCATGAGCTTTACCTTTTTCTTCATTTCTTTGTTGCTCAATTTTATCCCAAGGTAGCTTACATGTAGATGCATCATGGCAGTCTTTATTGTAGCGGATGCAATGAAGATCATATTTTTTAGTTTGAGTTTGTTTGCTTCCCCTTCCTCTGAAATTTCTTCTTCCTCTTCCTCTTTGGCCACCTCTTCTTGTAGAATAATATTGAGCATGACTCTTCTCTCTGTGTGCAAAGCATACAGCCTCTTCAGAAGACAGAGGGGCTGTCATCTTTCCAAAAACTTTCTCTCTTTCTGCAAAATTTTTCTCAAGGGAATCAAAGGTGATTTTCACAGGGTTTCCACTTGCTTGCAATGACTCAAGATAATGTGAGTAAGTTGGATACAATGCCTTAACATATTCTATGAGAGATATATCGACTTCTACGTTAGTGTTCTTAATGTCATGCATGATAGATCTTACTTATGAAGCTAAAGCAAGTGGGTCGTCATTTTTCAATTCAATAATCATTACTTGAACAATTTCAAGTTCTGAATGTGAGTCATAGAGTTCTTTTATCTTGATCAAGGCTTCATAGGCATTTGAAAATGGTGTAATATGGAGACTCACATCTTCATACACGGAAGTTGCAATCAAGGCATAGGCCTTGCAGTTCTTGTTTTCCCAAATGGCGATCTCCTTTTCTAAAGTGGGCTTTGTTGGTGGAAGGTTTGCTTCTCCTTCACAAATTCCTCTCCACAGCTCATTAAAAATGAGTGTGTGCTTGATTTTCTGAGACCATTCAAGATATTTCTCCTTTTCAGAGAGAAAAACTCCTACAATACATATGAGAGAATGCAGTCTTTTGAATTGAAAAAAAACTTTGTTGTCATGATAAAAACTCAATTCTAGTTTCAATTCTGCAATTTTTTTTTTTTTGTAAAAAATTTGGGGAAAAAAATAGAGGTATTATTTGTGGGAGGTGAGACCATTCAGGATATTTCTCCTTGCTGGAGAGAAAAACTCCTACAATAGATATGAGAGAATGCACTCTTTTGAAGAGAAAAAAAACCTTGCTGTTACGGTAAAAACTCAATTCTAGTTTCAATTGTGCAATTTTTTATTTTTTTATTTTTGTAAAAAATTTGGGGGAAAAACAGAGGTATTATCTCAAGGAGGTGATTTATGGGGAAGGTATTGTATGGGGAAGGTGATTACTGGGAAGGGAAAATTGTGTAAAAAGTAGAATGATATTATTGCCAAATAAAAAACATAGAGGGGAGGGGACAGTGGGTTGGGAGGAGTGTGCTGTCGTGAGCAGGTTGGGGGGGGGGGGTGGGGGGGTGAGAGGGAAGAGGGGATGGGGAAGGTGGGGGTGTGAGATGACCGATGGGTGAGGGTCGTGAGTAGGTGGGGAGTTCCATGAGAGGGAAGGGGGGATGGGGAGGGCCGATGAGTGAGATGACCAATGGGTGAGGACCGTGAGTAGGTGGGGAGGAACGTGAGAGGAGAGGGGATATGGGGAGGGTCGAGGAGTGAGATAAGCGATAGGTGAGGGCTTTGTTCTGGTAGGGAGGGCTACGGATAGTGGGTGATGGATGTGAATGGGTGGGGAGAGCGGGTGAGGGGTTTGGGGAGAGCGGGTGAGGGAGGGTGAATGTGAGTGACTATGAGGGGGTGGGGGATGTGAATGGGTGGGGAGAGCGGGTGAGGGGTTGGGGGAGAGCGAGTGAGGGAGGGAAATGTGAGTGACTATGAGGGGGATGGGTGCTGTGGGTGAGGATGGCTGAGAGAAGCTGTGAGGGGGAGGTGACTGTGAGTTGAGAGTTGTAAAAATTGAGTAGGATATAAAAATTATTTTGCACGGTAAGCTTGAATGTGTAGAGAACCTTAAAAATTATTTTTACAATAAAAATGTAGCAGCATTTGCAGTAAAAGAAAACTCAGAATTATTCTAGAATTGCATCAATGGTAGGAGTAGTAAGATAGAGTTGCAGAATGACAGGAGCAATAAAACATAAAAATGAATACACTATGAAAGTCTAGAAAAATGAAGAACATGAGGAAGTTACACCGAAGCCATGAATGGAAAAAATGGGACTGGCTCTGATACTATGTCAGACCAGGAGGTAACTTTGCAAAACTCAGTGTGTATTAGATGGCGATTGTGTGTGTACTTATACATGGAGGTGAGGCTTTTGGGATTCACTTCCCAATGACTCTTGGCCTTCCTTATTTACTAAATTAAAATAATATACAATCTCACCCAACCCCTTAGGATTAGGTGTCAACACATACCACGCACACGTAGGATACCAATGAAAGAAAAATACACATTCACTTTGATAGAAGTAAAACTGACCTATTATTAATGGATTTAGAGAGGGATTTAGGCCCCATGAATTATATTAATAACATCGATTAAATTTATGACCATTTCACTACTATCCATTCGAACACCATTAGCAAGTTTTCTAATGATATTTCGTTTAAGCATTCTAATAGAAGTTCCAATCCATGGTATGAAAAAGATTACAAAATGGCCAAGAAATCAATCAAAGATGCCCCTAATGAAATAATTAAGCTACAGAATATCAATATATACAAAAATATCATCAAGAGGAAGAAAAGATCGTATATTAATAAAAGACAGGATTATGTTCTCCACCTTTCTAAAGTCATGCCCAAAACATTTTGGTGGAATTTTCTTGTCCATAAGACCAAAGCTAACCATTTTATCCCCTTAGAAAACTGATAGAACTATATTAAGAAGTTGTATGACTCTCCAGACACTATGGGCACAACCTTAATCAATCCAATTAGGGAAGATGTTTTCTCTCTTGAAGCCATTGAGTCTAGTATTAATAAGCTTGCTAATGATAAAGCTAAAGATATTGAAGGATACTAAGCTGAGATCATTAAAATGGGAAGATCTATCCTCATTCCTTATCTCCACAAGCTTCTCAATTTGGCTCTAACACATGGATTCCCTCAGCTTTGGACAAAAATCATTATTGTACCTATATTTAAAAATGGGCACAAGAGTGTTCCATCCAACTACAGGACCATTATGGCAATCCATATCCTTCCCAAGATTTATGGGCTCATTTTGGAGAAGAATCTTAGTCTGTGGCTTGAAATTCAGGGAAAAAGAGCTAAAGGACAAGCTGGTTTTAGGAGACGTCACTCAACTATTAACCATCGGGTCACTCTTAGAATCATTATGGAGGAATGTCACAATAGTAAAGTTGATATCTTATGTTGCTTTGTGGAATTTCGAAAAAAATTTGACATTGTCCCTTGAGATAAGCTTCATGAGAGACTTAAAGAGATCATGGTCCCTCCTAAGCTGAGGATTGTTGTGATCTGTCTCTATGAGACCGTCACTGCCAAGATTAAGACCAACGAGGGGTGGTATAAAGACATTAAATGCAATATTGGAGTTAAGAAATGGTGCCCCATATCCCTTACCCTTTTTGGCATATACATCGATAAGTTGGAGGAGTGTCTAGAATCTGTGGGGTGCAAGGGAACCAAGCTTGCTAGTGTTCTCATTACTCTTCTCCTCTATGCTGATCATAGCATTCTTCTTGAAAAAATCCATGATGAGATTGACAAGCAGCTCTAAATTATTCATGACTATTGCTCCAATATGGGTATAACATTTAATACCAACAAGACTAAAGTCATGATCATTAAATCCAAGAAGATCACCCATGGTAGTTTTGTGTATAATTACGAGTGATTAGAGTAGGTTTATTCTTATAAGTATTTGGGCATTGACTTCCCTCATCATCTCAACTAGAATTATAGCATAGAGAGAAGGATTATTGGGTGCTGGAAAGATTATTATGAGCTTGAAAATAATTGTAACTTGGTCGACCTTTACATTTGGAGTAAAAAGAGGTTCCTCTTTTAGACCATTTTCACCCTTGTTATCTTATACAGATGTGAAGTTTGTGGTTGTATTTATCCATAGAGTTGTGGAGTAATATTGAGATGACTCAAAAGAAATTCATAACCTACAACCTTAAGATCATGGAAAGTACTCCTTATCCTATCCTCTCGATGGAATCTGATTTATCCTCCATTGAAAGTATGACTATGTTTAGATATCTAATGTATAAGAATAAGCTTGACAACATGGAATAAAAAATGCTCCCTAAAATTGCTTCTAATTGTAGTCAAAACCCTCACCTTTGCCTCAAGCGTGGGTGGCATAAGGATGCCCAGTCTTGGCTCAACAATTGTGGAATTAAGGCGGAGCTTGGTATGGGAATCAAAGATAATGTCAAAAGTACTATTACCTCCAATTTTAAGGAGAAGTTGTGGGAGGATCAGGAGTTGGAGAGTAAAAGGAAGCTAACATATTACAAGGAAGTGAACATTGATAAGATAGGAACTAATTCCCATCATCTTTGGAGTGAGATCGAGAGGTGGTATATTCCCAAGACCCCTTGAAATGATATAATCTGTCATATTTGAAATTCTAAGTAGGTGGAAGATGAAAAACATTTCCTGTTAGACTTCCCGACTCTTACTCACATTAGCTCTCAATTCCCTACGATCTACCACACTTCCAATCTTCTTGACCTATTAATCCAACCCACCTATAGCGATCTTGGAGCACTTATTTCCCTTCTCTTTGACCATAGAAAAAAGATTTTGATGGATCAAACTTAGATTCTTTCTCCTCTCTTAAGGTCTGACAGACCGCATTGGTCTTAACAGACATTAACCACCACCACCACCACAACCACCACCACCACCACCACCACCATCATCATCATCATCATCATCAATATAAATATAATTTAAATGTTTTTTTATTAATAGTTATAATTATTTAGAACAAATTTTATGATTGATTAGAAATCATAAATTGTAAAAATTTAAATCAACAAATAAAAAAGGAAAATTAATATTTAATAATTTAAATTTTCCAATTTAAATTTTTGTGTTGTTATTATGAAATACGATATAGAATAATGTCACCTATAAAAATTTCATAAGATGTTCTAGAATATGTACATCATTGTTATTGAAAAAAAAATGAAAAAAAAAAACTATTATAAAAAGTTTAAAATGTTTTTAAGTTTTTAGAATTTTTAATATTTATAAAAAAATTTATATATATGTTTTAGGATGTTTCAAATTTTTAAAATTACTAATTGTTTTTAAAGCTACCAACATACATATAAAGAATAAAAAATTTGGGAAGGTCATCTTCAAAAACTAAATCACTAAGTATATATGTATATAAAAAAAATTAGTGAATTATAATTAAAATAAACAAATATTTGGTGATATTCACAACCTATAGTGAATTACTAAATATTAATTAAAATAAAATAAATACTTCACCGACTATAATAAATTAGTGAATATTAATTAAAATGAAATAAATACCCCCCACTATAGTAAATAAATTAATATTAACTAAAATACAATTAATATTTCACCAACTCAGCTGCGAGTTGCACCTATCCATCCTCACTAGAGATTAATAGTGGTCATGAAGTGCCATTTCGGATGTTATGTCGAGTGTCTCTTATAACCACATCTACATTTTCAAAATTATGTAACTTTTCTAATTTTGTATCAAAGGACATAATTTTGTATCAAAAGACTTTAAAATTGTCCTTGCTTTATGGTAGAACCTGTGGAGTTGTTCTAAATGAGAAAATAAAAATGTGCTGAAATTTTTTAATTTCAAAAATCTTATATCCTCTACAAAATCCTTTGATAATTCGATTAACTTATTATTTTAATAGAGCTTTATTATTCTCAAATCATGAATATATGGTTGATGTAGTCGAGCACATAAACTCAAATAACAAAACATAATATTGCATGTAGATATAGATTCTTAGCATAATATATCATATGTTAATAAATCACCCTTCACATTTGCCAAAGAAGCTTAATTAAATTAAATAAATGTGAAGCCACAACTTAAATTTTAAACTAATAATTTGAGTTCCAAATAAATTATCGTCAGATATGATGGTAAAGTCATAAACACTCTAACTAGAACACAACCTGACGAAACATGTTATCCCTCAAATCCAAATTTTTCAAATTGTGCATACTGCCAAAGGTCATGATAAAGCAATAGCACCCTTAGTACATACTCTGGTGTATGCGCATTTAGAATCCTCCAATACAAAGAAATTACTAACAAGTTGGGAAAGGATCATGTTGTTATGAAAATGAAAAATCTTGATTTTTTCAACAAAAAGAAGAAGTTCACAAATAGCTTTAGCAACATCCCTCAAGATACTATTATTCATGGAATATATACTATTGTTCATGAAATATAGTTCTACCAAGACTTGTTGAGATTTTAGGAAAGACCCAAAAATTTTAGGAGAGACCCAAAAGCCCTAACACCCTTCTCACTTATTCAATATTCTTTTCGGTATTATTTTTGTGTGTCCAATTATTGTACATATTCAAGACTCATTTATTAATTATAATTAATTTCAATATAGTTATAGTTCATGGGGTTTATAAAAATATTCACAAATTTAATGATTCATTTTAAACTTTGGTTTGCTTCTACACATAGAATTTAGTTTGACATCTTATTTTATATTCAAGGTAGATTTATATATTTTCCATCTTAGTCTATTAAAAATAAATTAGAATTTGTTTTAATTAAATGATAGTTATCATGATATTTTATGCATCTCTAGTTAATTTATGCACTAAAATTTCAAGGTTAGGATAGTAATTTAATTGCACAATCCAAGGCAATTAATTATTGATTTAATGTACACAATACAATTCACACACACACAAAACTATATGATTAATACCCTTCAAGGGAAAGAGTTTGTTGACCTATCTAATAAATTAATCTAACCACGTAGTTATTATGTTTAGGTATTAAAATGTAACCCAGGTTTCCATGTTTGTTTTTACACTTTGGGGGCCCTTCAATGGTGTTTTCAATGTTGTTATTGATTATAATTTTGATCACTCCCCCCTGATTCAAAGATGGTATCCAATATAAAGCAAGTATTACTGTAGATTTGGTGCACTTGACCCCAAGCTAATCAAACTAATGGCTTGCAAAAAATTCTAGATTAATGAAAACATATTAGAAAAATCGAACCAATTGATTTTTTTAATGATTAAGGATTGGCCTCATCTTCTTGAATTAAACTAATTCAAAATAAATACATCACCTTTTAATAATAGAAATTTATTATCTACACATTGACTTAAACTTCATATCTTTATTTACACAATAACTTTACTTTTCCATGCTTTGAACTTAGTGGTAATAAATTACTTATTACATTCAAATTAATAAATCAACTAAAACATTAAATGATAATGTTTCGAACAAAAAGAATATATATTTCCCATAATTTATAAATTGTGCACCCATAGTGTCACCTCCACTTCCACCGACATCCAATAAAATACATAGTTTCTAATCAAATTTCCACTCATAGTAATAATTAGGGATAGATAGTTTCAAGTCACATTCCCACTCAAAGTTATAGTTAGGGATTGAGAGTGAAACTTCACATTTTATTATGGGTGAGGTTAGGGGCTAAACCAATGCATTTTCATGGATGATGGTGGGCAGAAAAGCTATGTATTTGATTGTGGGTGGACTCAGTGATGAAATTGTGTATTTCTTTATGGGTAGGGGTGGGAGGTTAACTTGTGAATTTTTATTCACTATGGATGGGGGGTAAAGTTGTGTCTTTTTGTGGTGAAACAAATGCATAGTTTTATCCCCAACCCCACCACTGTGAAATACATAATTTTTACCCTCACCCCATACACAATAAAATGTACAATTTCATCTTCCACACCACCCATAGTTTCAAATGTACATTTTCCCGCACTATCTCTACCTATTGTTTCACCTTGGGTGGGGGCTAAAATTATGCAATTTAAAATACAACATTTGACCCCCACCCCATATTCATCTTATATAATTATGTATTATGATGGATGTGGTAATGAAACTATGCATTCTAATATGCAAGGCTTCAAATGCACAATATCATCACACATCCTCATTTTCACATGATTTGATTATATATCGGTAAGTTGTAGAATAAAAACATGTATTTCAAAATGCACAATTTCATGTATCATTCTCAACCTATTTAATAGAGTGGAGGGTGAAAATATGCATTTTAAAATGTAGAGTTTTCAATCTAACCTTTAACTCCCCACCACAGCCCATCATTTTTAATTATATATTCATAAAAATATGTTTTAAATATTATTTAATTTCTAATTATATAATGTATAGTTTTTTAACAAAAATTTATACATAAATTTATTATCATATAAACTCTCTATTTATATTTATATTTAAATATTTTTTATTAATATTTATAATTATTTATAACAAATTTTATGATGGATTAAAAATAATAAATTATACAAATTTAAATCAACAAATAAAAAAGGAAAATTAATATTTAATAATTCAAGATTTTCAATTTATATTTAGGTGTTCTTATTATGAAATAGGATATAGAGAAATGTCACTGATAAACATTTTATAAGCTACTATGGAATATGTACTTCATTCTTATTTAAATAATAATGGAAAAAGAGAAAAATATTTTAAAAAGTATAACATGTTTTTAAGTTTTTAGAATTTTTAATATTTATAAAAAATTCATATGTGTTTTAGGATGTTTCATATTTATAAAATTACTAATTGTTTTTAAAGTTGCAAATTTACATTTAAGGAATAAAAAATTTGGGAAGATCATCTTCAAAAACTAAATCACTAAATATATATGTATATAAAAAAATAATTAGTGAATTTTAACTAAAATAAAAAAATATTTGGTGATATTCACAACATATAGTGAATTACTAAATATTAATTAAAATAAAATAAATCCTTCACCAACTATAATAAATTAGTTAATATTACTTAAATAAAATAAATATCCCCCACGATAATAAATAGGTGAATATTAGTGAAAATAAAATTAATATTTCACCAACTTGGTTGTAATGAACTGAAAAGTTGCACCTATCCATCCTCATTAGAGATGAAAAGTGGTCATGAATTTTCATTTCAGATGTTATGCTAAGTGTCTCTTATAACCACATCTACATTTTCAAAACTATGTAATTTTTCTAATTATATATCAAAGGACTTTAAAATTTTCCTCTCTTTGTCGTAGAACATGGCGAATTTTTCTAAATGAGAAAATAAAGATATGCTTAAAGTTTTAAATTTCAGAAATGTTATATCTTCTGCAAACTCCATTGAGAATTCAATTAAATTATTATTTTAACAGAGCTTTAGTGACTCTCCAATCAGGAATATATGGTTGATGTAGACGAGCACATAAACTCAAATAACAAAACATAATATTGCATGTACATATAGATTCTTAGCATAAAATATACAAAGCAATTTCTAAGAAGTCCGGAAAGGGTCATGTTGTTATGAAAATGAAAAATCTTGAGTTTTTCAAAAAGAAAAAGAAAAATTTCACAAATATCTTTAGCAACATCTTTGGAGATACTATTATTCATTAAATATAGTTCTTCCAAGACTCTTTGAGATCTTAGATATACCCAAAAACCATAACACCCTTCTCACCTAACACATTGTCAGAGTAATTCAAGGATCTGAACTCACGCCCTTGAAAAAAAAAATGAAAATATTGGCATAAAATTAAGAGCCTCAAACTTAGACCTTCCTGCAATAAAATATGCAAGATCTACATCTTTGAGATGTTTCTGAACCCCATCAATATTATCTCTACAACCGAGGCAACTCCAAGACTAAAGCTGCAGTTGTTGAGGCTTATTTTAATTCATAAAACAATACTTTACTAATAACATTGAAATCTAAGACCTTGGACCTTGATATTCTTATTTTTTGATAGTTTAAATGGAAAGGCACTTGCATGGAGTCACTAAAAGGCCTTCTTAGGACGACAACTCAAAATTGTGGCAAATTATAATAAATGTATGTGCCCACACTATCAATCTTCATGTTACTGCATTTCAAGGTTCTTAAGTTTAGCTTCTAAATCATCATTAATGCTACTTTCCTTTTCATTCTCATACTCATCTGTGTTCTCATACAAATAATTGACTTCTCACTTGAGGTCATTATATTCAAGAGATAGAAGCACAAAAATAACTTTGACATTTATACAGACATAAAATCATAGAATTATTTCAAAGTGATTAGTAAACAATGTTATGGATATCACTCCACCTGCCTCTAAAGTATGTGCATTAAGAATATAGATATATTTTCTAAAATATTTGATATTCTGAAATAAAAGAAATCAAAGGGTAAAGAGTTGCCCAAGATTTAGTTGTTTGAACATAATAGTGTATGATTATTTTGGACCAATATGTTCCCATTGCAGACATAAATGTTAGAATAAGGTATCATTATGCTTTCCTTCTACAAGAACTTAGCCTTCAATCAAAGGAGAATGTTACTATAACTATTCACACCTGTAGGAATGGAAATCAATTCAATAAAATATCTCACTCTCAAAATGATGCTTGCATGTAAAATGATTCTTTGTGCACACCTTGGAAAATGGAAATCACACCTGTAGAAATGAGAGAGAGTTCATCTACTCTAGGATCACTCTTGTAAAAAACAAAGTAGCACTTCTTGAAATCAATTCCTTACATGAATTAAATCATTCATCCATAACAACATGCAATCATCAACGCTTATGTTAGCAATCAAAAATAAAATCAACCAATCAAGTACATAATAAAATTTATCATTTTGTGACCACAACAAGTTGATAATTTGTAACAACAATGGATTCTAAATCTATAGCAACAATTAAACAATAGTAGCAACATGCAATTAATATGGATTGATCTAGTAGTAGTTATGATAGAATATGAAAAATTTGTATTGAATTATTTTGCAAGATACCTCAACCAAGAAGTAACAACAGTATATCAAGAAAAAAATTTGTAACAACAGTAAATTGAATTCAAAGGAATTGAAACACCACAACCTACAAACCAATCAATTAAAGTAACTACACTACCTCTAGAGACACAACAATCCCTACTAAAGAGGAGGGCCTTCCTTCTTAGCATGAAGAAAAATAAATCATAAAATGCACCACGAACACTTAGAAGATTGCATTAGCTCAAAAAATTAAAGTATAAAGTTGCACAAACTAAAACAATAATGTCGCCCCCCACACAAGGTAGAGATATCCCTTCTTATAGGTTTTTCTCCTTTATCTAATCTTGGTATCAGATCATCTGGACAACCATCACAATATTTTAATTCTTAAGTTGTCAAATAATAGTAATTAATTTTTTTTTCTTGAAAAAATTTACAAAAAGTTATCTACAAATAAATTCTAAGCCATAACAGTTGCCTTGTTTTAGCAAGTAACTAAAATACTAGAGTAGTAATTGTTGTGGCCAAATTTCTCGTGTTTTCAAGAAACGTTGGTCCCCTATTAGCACAACGGTCCTGTTTGACCCCAATAAGTAACATAATATAAATTAAATCCTTAAAATAGCACCGAGAATTGTGTCATCACATAACAAAGTATCAACATCAAAACAACAATGGAGCTATTAGCCTGGTGGAACAATGTCATAGAATCCTTGGAAAAACAACTTCTTGTTATCTAGAAAAAGGGAGTAACAACATCCTAGACAACTAGGCCATTATGTAAACATTCATGTTTATCATTTTTTCAGTAAAGAAACCCAAACATCTATCCTCTCATCAAATGCAATCAAAACTACATAAGTTAGACTGACATGGGAAAGTGGCATACCTTATTCAAAAAGATAATAAATTAAATAAAAGGATATGCTTATGAAGGAAAAAATGGTAAAAAAGGTAAAGAAAAAAGTGGTGAAAATGATGTCAATTATTGGGCTCAATGGGTAGTAAGAAGTGAGGGAGGATCTTAAAAGGGATGCCTTAATGACATAATTTTTTTTTGAGAATATCAAGTAGATCCATCTATAGTTACAGGAGACACTAGAAAATTCATATGAAAAAAGCAAGCATAGACATGATAAACACAAAATAGAGAGGTCATTTAAGGTGGGAGATAGGGTATGGTTACATTTGAACAAGGAGAGGATGCGGAGTCATGTTATGAGAATCAAGGCTCTACGATATATTCCCTTTGAGATATTGGAAACGGTAGGAGATAACACCTATATAATTATAATATGATAGGTGGCAAGATTAAGAAAGCTTACTTAACAGGTGTTGTTGTATCTTCAATGGAAATTGTCTAAAAACTGGGTCTCCCTCTTCAAGATGCTCACTGGAATTGCTCATTCACCAATATCCAATTTCGAAAATTGATTGCTTTCCCTTTCTTTCAGTGATTTAAGATGATATGTTGGTTCACTTATCCATGTATAAAATATTTTCAGAATGGGAAATATCCTAGATTGTATAGCACACTTAATGATATCTTTGGTTTAATGCTTTCTTTCAGATTCTCCACTATAGCTGGCTGGAGCTAATCGGTATTGGAGCTGGTAGTCACCTTCATCGTATTTTATGGCTGGCCTAAAATTCGAGCAGCGCCAATGAATGATTAACAAAATGGTAATCACATTAAATCGTAGATCCATGACTTATTCTTGATAATAAATACGCACCTTGAAATGTCGATACAATGAGTCAGGTTGACAAAAAGAACAAACCATCGTTGGTTCTTCTTAACTACGGATTGAAACCTAACACTCTATGTATGTCCAAAACTTAACTCGACATCATTCAAGTGTAAACCTTCCCTATCACGTGACATGGCTCATGATAAAATATTTAAAAATTTATTAATGTCAGGAACACGTGGCTAACTAAAAAGCGGATGTGCTTTTTTAAATTTTTAAAAAGTAGGGGAGCTTAATGGAACTTCATGTAGCATCGAGAAAAATAAAAATAGACATAAAAAATAATTAAAACAAATAGTCCGACAGGGCTAAATCAGACACTACCGAAACTTCCAGCAGCATTCTAAATTTTTTTGAAATTTACAATTTTTTATCCTAAAAACAAAAAACAAAAAAACACATTCATGACTAAGCATAGAACTGTGCTAAAATTGGCTCCACCTAGGATAGAGATCTCCCTGTGACACTCTAAGAATATTTTGCAGTTTCAGTGTCTTTTCATTGGGTTATGGAGTCTTATTATGAGACACACTGATATTTATAGTGAATTTAGGCCACCAACAACCTTAGTAAGAGAATTTTTTGAGGAAGCGCCCATTAAATGGGCCCCCAAATAGTTATATCCCATCAAGGTGTTGCAAGTTAAATGTATTTTTCTACAAAATATTAGAGATTCTGAAAGGACCAAGCCATAAAGAATCAAATTTGGAATGCTTACCTGGGTCTTAATGTTGTGCATCCCATTTCAACACAAGATATCCAATCTGAAAATATTCTTTTTTAGTCCCTTTATCAAATACTTGCTTTACAACTTGCTAATATTTGATTACCAAATCATATTCATGTTCTCACTTTTGCTACACTTCTATGGTCTAATAAATTCTTTTGGTCATGTCATTTGGTTCGTCTTCATGATCTTGCATAAATTTAGCTACAGGAATGGCTAATTTGGTTGGAAAAACAACCTCAGTTACATAAAAAAATTTAAAGGGTGATGTATTAATAGATTTTTTTATTGTCACCCTCTCAGCCCATAAAGAAAATTTTAGTTTAGAGTCCCAGGCTTTGTTGTTTTGCTCCAATATCTTCGTGATGATTATTACAAAACTTTTCTTAGATGATTAAGTTAAACCATTCCCTTGCGGATAGTAAGTTGTAGAGTGAGTAATCTAAATACCATAATCTTCACAAAAATTTACCAATGGTGTAGCTTTAAAATCAGTTTCATTATCTACTAATAGCCTTGATGGACATCCAAATTTGGTTATCATTCCCTCCGGAAAGTTAATGGTGACTTTTTGTGTCCCATTCCTGGTAGGTATTTCTTCAATCCGTTTGGTGAAGTGATCAGTTGAAACAAGAATCAAATGATTTTTTCCAATTGAAGGTGGATGAATTTCCCCAATGAGATCCAATCCCCATTGTTGGAAATGTGAAAAAACAACTATGGGCTTGAGAGGTAAGGATTTCAAATTCTTTTTACTAGTGAATTTCTGACATTTTTCACATGCTCTCACCTCAGCACATACATCAGAAAATAAGCCAGGCCAAAAAATAGCTAGCTCTTAGTATTTTGTATGTAGTAGTTCTCCAATAATGATGACCTCCACACACACTACTATGCATATCAAACATAACCTTATTAGATGCATCTAGGTCAATTCACTTCAAAAAAACTCCTGTAGGATATTTCCAATATAAACAATTATCTTTGATGCAAAATTTAATGGTTTTTAGCTTCAAATATCTCACCTTGCTTTTATCGAAATTTGGAGGTTTAAAATGCTGCAGAAAATAAATGATATCCTTATACCAGCTACACTCAACAAGTTTTGCATCTACTTCCATGTTTTCAATAGGTTCTGAAATTTTTCCTTCTACATTTTCATCCATGAAATTCAAGCCCAAAACTCTACAATTTTCTTTAGATAGTAGTTTGGCTAATCCTTGACCTTTGATTACCGTGGTGGGATTTATCTCTAAATTAAATTCAACAACTTTAGTCACCCACATACTTATTTTTCAATCAATATCAGGTTGAAAAAATATTTCTCTAACAACGGATGAAGGTACATAGGCAATAATTCGAGCATGCAGAATATAAACTCTAAAAGCCTTCAGAGCTTTAGCTAATGCATAAGCATGCTTTTCCAACTTTTCATACTTCAATTCTACATATTTAATGGCTCTACTAAAAAATGTGATGGGGGCTTCATTAGTTTTTGCATATTTTTGTAATAGAACAACAACAATAGTATCTTGAGAGGCAAATGAGAAGATGAAGAAAGGCTTCAAGTATTTAGGGCTTACCAATTGAGGTGCTTCAATGATAGCCTTTTTTATCAGCTCAAATGAATTTCTGGCTTCAAATATCAACTTTACTTCTTTTTCCTTCTTTAGCATATAAGTAATATGCTTCACCACTTCAAAAACATTTGGAATGAATCTCCTTAAAAAATTGATCTTACCAAGGAAATATTGAATCTCTTTCTTGGATCTTGGAAGTGTTAAGGCTTGAATTGCAATCACTCTTTTGGGATCAATTATCACTCCATATTTAGAAACTATGTGACCCAGCATCGTACCTTCTTTAAGAGTGGAATGAGACTTCATTGGATTCAATGATATACCATATTTTCTGCATTTAACAGATACTTATCTCTAGTGTTGAAGGTGCTCTTGATATGAAGCTGAAAAAAAAGTAATATCATTCAAATAGATGACCAAGAATTTGTATTTTTCTCCAATGAATGCAAATTCCATAGCATATTTGAAAGTAGCTTCGGAATTCATAAGACCAAATCGCACCCTTGCATACATTAGTGTTCCCCAAGTATTATTGAATTTCGTCTTCTCTCGATCTTCCAGCCAAACATATACTACGTTGTACCCAGAGAACCCATCTAACATGAAAATTTTCTCTGACATTGTTAACTTTTAGCCCCCTAATTTGCTCTCTTTTTACCATTTTCCCCTTCCTAGATCATAACCATTTACCTCTATTTCACCTCTTTTATGCACCCTCATCTTGCACCAATCCAAGCACGGTGACATATTTTGTATAAACCTTTATTCTTCATTTTTTAATTCAATTTAGAATTAATGAAATATTTATTACATGATTTCTTACTTTTAAAACACTTTTGTAACTTATCGATATCTCCAATGGTTATTTGATAGTTAGAGTGCTTACCATGACTGCTTATGTTAGTGCAGGATCATATCTTGCACCATTGCCAGCACAATAGATCTTCAAGAAATATTTGAACCTCCTCAATCACTGCCTCGTTTTGAGCTGCTTTAGCCATGACAACAGAGTGATTCAAAGGTAGCCGAGAACAATCCGTGAAGGGCGAAAGCTGGTTAGCTATGGCTAGTTTTGCAAAACCCTCTTATTTTGAAGGCTGAAACTAAATTTTCCATTTTGTTATGTAATCAGATAAAGGACCTATTTTGGCCTCTAGCCAAGGGCCTATATAATGTATAATGTAAATAGAACTAGGGAGGAGAGTTTTTTAGCAGAGTTTTTAGAGAGAAGTTTGATAGGCGGTAACAGGTTGTTTTGTTATCGCTTGAATCTGGGTTGGACATTGTATTAATGCATGTATTCACCTCAATGAATTAATAAAAGGGATCTCCACCTCATGTTTTAGAAATTGTGTTTCTGCCTTTAAGCTGATGAATTGAATAATTTACTAAGCAGCGTTTTAACTTAAAAGGGAAACACGCTAGTTGGCTAGGGCCCAGCCAACCTAGCACGTTTACCACATTTTTTGTTTCTTGTAATTTGTGTTTATATAGTCAAAGTGTGATTTAACTTTCAGCACATGTATTCTTTTTTGAGTGAAAATGGATCCATTCTATGAAGTAGATACATTTTCTGTCCTTTCAATTTACTTTCCTGCACTTGATTTCAGATTGGTTTTCATCTTCTTGGTACAAGCAGGAGAAACAAACCTGCACTAGTGCACATTGGTGTGATATTTCCTTTTCCTGCAATTCTGTTTAATTCGTTTTTCCGCCTGGTCCAAGTAAGAAAAATGAACCTGCACCAGTGCACGTTGGTGTGATGCAGGAAGCTTTCTTAGTCTACTTTATGCAATCTTCTTTCTTTCTTTAAATGCTTACGACATGATAAATGATTGTTTCTTTATCTCTACATTTTGTTAAGATCAGAAACATTCACTTTTATGTGTGCAATTTGATTCAATAGTTAACTAGTACTTGCAATAATTGAACACTCATTTTAAGGATTAAATGCTAAGTGCAGGAACCTCTGATCCAGTGCAAGAACCAGTTTCTTGTCACAATATCTGAGTGGTCTAAACCTTGAAATGTTCGAGCCCTTGCATGAAGTAAAAGGCCTTCAGTAAAGACACTATTTATACCTTCTACATAAATCTCTGATCCTACACTAGTGCAACCACTAGTGCCGGATAGATTAATGCAAGAAGGAGATCTCTAAAGAAGCAGGTCTAAGGGCCCATGTGATGAGACAGCTAAAGTGTCTCTACTAAAGGAAAACACACACTCAGTAGATTAAACAATCATTAGTGGGATTGATTGCCTTTTATCATTAATTCTCTCTTTCAAATGCATACTTCCTCGTTCCAGTCTTAGATTATTTTTGATGGTTCAAGTTGCCTTTTTCTCTTTTGATTTGATTATGTAATCTTTCCTTTAAAGAAAGTAGGGATTTATATTAGGAAGATTCATACCATCTATGGCATTTCTTTTTCTTCATCTCTAGGTTTACGAATCCCCCTGGGTTGACAAATTAAGTGTTGAGGAGTTGCTTAAGTGTAATTCCTGCACCCAACATTTTGGCGCCATTACCGGGGAGGCGATTTGATTTGGTAATAATTTTTTGATTATACAATAGAGGTAGTTTTTCTTTTTTTGTGGAGTGTTGTTTCTTTGAAGGAATTTTACTGGTGTTAATTTATTTCTGACAACATTTTTTAGAATTTGTTTGTTATTTTTATTTTTTTCTTTCCATTTGAAATGAATGCATCAGAAAGGTAAGGGTTCGAAGCTCACTAAGGGCCGAAAGAATTATAAAAACAATTTTCATATTGGGTCTCCTTCTGTAAGCGGGAAGCCCGATCCAATTCAAACCTGTCATGCAGGAACAATCCACCTAGATTCTGGTGATAACAGCTCAGGTGTGGATCAGCCTATGGAGAACGGTACATGTAAAAGGGGAACAATGGTGGACCAAGAAGATCATTTGGAAGGGGCTACTGACAACCAGGTAAGTGAAGAATAATCCACTTTTGTGTTTCCAATTGTGGATCCTGATACTGTGGTGCAAATGAAGAATAGTCCACCATCAGCTCTCCCTCATTTCCATGGTAAATTTCACGAAGATCCTGACTCTTTTCTATTCAAGTTTGATATTCTATGTAGAAGTTATGATTATGCAACCGATGCTCAGAAGTTAAGATTATTTCATGTTACCCTCAAGGACTTAGCTCTACGCTGGTTTATGGGGTTAGGAGGAAACATTATAACCTCTTGGGATCAGATGAAGAGAGTGTTTTTGTCTAAATATCAAGAATATTGCAAAACTTGGGACATGCAGGATGAAATTTTTACAATCATACAAGATGATGATGACATTCTTGAAGATTATTTGCAAAGATTTATGTATATTTTACAAAGAAAAAAACTTAAGCTTGATCCCAACACTATTAGAACCTTGTTCTTAAGAGGACTTACTGATAATGCTAGAAATAATTTGAATTTTTTAGGACAAGGTGATATTTCTTGGCAAAGTTTTGACCAAATTTGTGAATTATGCAAGAAATTTTCAAGAAACCAGTATAGATCCAGTAGAGGAACTTGAAATAGAAATAGAAAAACTAAATCTACTGATGCTATGATTATTGGACTAGAAAATAAAATTGAAAACATGAAGATTGATATAATGAACATTGTTACCAAACAGTTAGACTCCTTCAAATTTCAGCAGAAACTCATGAAGGAACAAGAGTCATTATGTATTTTCTATCATAAATGTAGAGACAAGCATCCTCCTAAAGAGTGTCCACTTAATTTGAAAGAAACTGATAAGTGTGCTATTTGTGCAAAATACCATATCACAGAAAAATTTCCCTCTATACCAAGACTTAAAGCTGTATTTACAGGGGGATAGCCTGAAGTTGAATACTTGAATGCTATGGGAGCAAGAATGAAATGGCTTTAGGTAGGTACAAGTATGGCTTCTGAATTTTCTCCACACTATTTTGGTTATAATTCACATGCATATTCTTTTCTTAACTCTCATCAGCAGTGGTAGTATGGGAATCGATATCAGAATGGGCAACCTTCTCAACCATGGCAACAAGGTTGGAGAGGGCCAACTGATTCTCCATATTTGTACCAGCCACCTATGCAGTCATATCCATCTACACATGCACCTTATTCAATGCCTAAACGTCTGAGTTAGTCCACTCCACCATGCCTTTACCTCCACCCTTTCGACCTCCTCAGTTTCCTGTTCAACCTATGCCCAATCATAATAATAATAAAGCAGTGCAAATGATCTATGTAACAAACCCACCTTGATCATTCGAATACTAGTCTATTCTAGTTTTGGTTCATGATATTCAATTAAGAGCAGGAAGGACTGTAACATCAGAAAACCAAAAGCAACCTATGGTGATTGTTGAAGAGAAAGGAGAAGAGGAAACTGGTAACCATTCTCTGAAAGCTGTCACTAAGCAGCCCTTACCCTCTGAATCCTTCCCATCTTCTTCCAACTAGCCTCCCTTCCCAGAGAGGCTAGTAATGGAAAGGAGTGAGCCTATTTCTAAGACTAGTTTGGCATCTGAGCTTCATAATATTTTCATTAAGATACCCTTGCTTCAATCCACGAAAAATATCCCCATTTGTACCAATATTATTAAGTAACTTTGTCTCAAGAAACCTGGGAGGAAGAGATTGGAACTCCAAACCATTCAATTTCTTAGTAGGGCAGCAGAGTTGCTGACGGGATGTGCGTATGTGGAAAAATATATTGATCCCGTAAACTCTGATGTCTCAGTTCATATTGTTAATTTCCTTGTCTCTAATGTTATTATACACCTCGAGGTAGCCATTAATGTCATGACTAAGAAAACCATGGATCTAGTTCGGTTATCTCATCTTCGCCCTACTCCCACTGTGCTTGAATTAGCAAATATATCTAAAATTAAGCTAGAAGGAGTATTGGATGATGTTATCATCTCTTTATATTCTTGGGAATATCCTACTGATTTCATTGTGCTTCAGCCAAAAAACTCAGTAGGAGGACATCCCTTGATCTTGGGTTGACCATGGCTTGCTACGGAATATGCATATATTGGATGTCATTCTAGTGATATGTATATTTCACATGAAGATTCTAGGAAGAAAGTTATCTTATACCCCTTGCCAAATCCATTCAGGACCTTCGAGATACTTTATGGTTGGATCAAAGCAGTGATAAGGAGACTCAACCCATTTCCCTTATCCATCATTAGATGGGGTCTTCACAAGAATATGAGATTCATGATTTTCTGAATAATCTAGACACTATGCCCAATTTTGAGCCTTTGAGCCAGATTTTCAACCTAGATTTTCAAGAAAATCATGATTCTCATTCTTTTGTACCACTACATTTGACCACTTCCTTAAGTACTCCTGATCCCAACACTGCACTTGTTGAGATTAGCCCTAGTAAATCCTTGCATATCAGCTCATATTTGAACTCATCTCAGCAGGATCAGCTTGTGAAATTGTTGCAAAACCATCTTAGTGCCTTTTCTTGGGGCTATGAAGATAGTAAGGGTATCCCTCCTAAAACTTGTACACATCATATCTATTTTCAAGAAGGAACCCGACCTGTCCGACAACCCCAAAGGTGAATGAATCCAGCTCTAAGAGATATTGTGAAGGAGGAAGTATAGAAACTCTTAGATGTAGATATCTATCCTATTTCTTACAGTCAGTGGGTCTCTCCATTAGTGCTTGTACCTAAGAAAGATGGAAGATGGCATATTTATATTGATTATCGATAATTGAATAAAGCCACTCTTAAAGATTACTTCCCTCTCCCTTTCATTGATCAGGTGCTTGATACCCTTGCAGGAAAGAGATATTTCTCCTTTTTGGATGGCTTCAGTGGTTATAACCAGATATAGATTACACCCGAAGATCAGGATAAAACTTCTTTTACATGTCCATGAGGGACATTTTCTTATAAAGTGCTTCCCTTTGGTTTATGTAATGCCCTTGCTACCTTTCAAAGGGAAGTCCTCGCCATTTTTGCTGATCCATAATTTGTAGAGATTTATATGGATGAGTTTTCTATGTTTGGTGATTCCTTTCAGGAAGCCCTCAAAAATTTGGATAAAGTCCTTCTTCGTTGTCAAGAATCCCATCTCTCTTTGAGTAAGAAGAAATTTCGATTAATGTGCAAAGCAGGAGTTGTACTTGGCCATTTGATTTCTGATAAAGGTATCTAGGTGGATCCAGCAAAAATTGAAATCATTCTACATCTTCCTGCACCCAAAACTCAAAGGGAAGTAACAGCTTTTTTAGGACATGCTGGTTACTATAGAAGATACATTGAAAAATTTTCGAAGATAGCTACTCCTCTTTTCTGACTTCTAGCTAAGGATAGTGAATTTTCTTTGTTCGTAGCTTGCCATTAGTCTTTTGAAACATTGAAGGAAAATTTGGTGCAGGCACCAGTTTTGCGAGGTCCTAACTGGTCCTTGTCTTTTCACATTTCCTCTGATGCTTCATATTTGGCTATTGGCATGGCTTTAGGAAAACAGGAAAATAAGAAATCCTATGTTATTTATATATTAGTCAGAATTTTTCTTCCGCTAAATTGAACTATATGGTTATAGAGAAAGAGTTTTTAGCTGTGATTTTTGCAATTAATAAGTTCAGGAACTATATTACATGATATGAAGTATTTATACATACTGATCATTCCACGATTAAGTATTTGATAAACAAACCATTGACAAGCAATAGAGTGACTAGGTGGTTGCTATTGTTGCAAGAATTTAATGTTAATATTGCTGATAGACCAGGGAAATCTAATGTTGTAGCAGATTTTCTTTCTAGATTAGATAATCCTGGTGAACTAACTCCTGTTAATGATGATTTTCCAGATGAACATCTTTTTTCTATGTCAACAAATTCTACGTGGTTTTCTGACATTGCTAATTATTTGGTCACTAGAAAAACACCACCTCACTTGTCTGTTCATGAAAAGTGGAATATTATTTAGAAAAGTGCTACATATTCCTGGATTGAAGGAGATCTCTTTTACACTGGTCCGAATCTGATTATCCATAGATGTGTAAGAGAGGAGGAAGTGTTTGAAATATAGAAATATTCTCATGATGAACCTTGTGGAGGCCACTTTAGTGATAAATGAACTGCATATAAAGTATTATGTGCTGGTTACTTTTGGCCTTCCTTGTTTGAGGATGCCAAACAGTATGTCAGGCGATGTGATAGCTGTCAATGAATGGGCCAGCCTAATCAAACCAATGAAATGCCTTTATGCCCCCAAGTTATGATTGAGCCATTTTAAAAATGGGCTATTGATTTTAGAGGGCCAATAAATCCAACATCCTTACATAAAAAGCATATTTTGGTTTGTACAAATTTCGTTACAAAATGGATAGAAGCTAAAGTTGTTTCTTTTGCTACAGAAAAAGTTGTTGTTGATTTTATTTTTACTGAAATCTTTACTAGATTTGTTGTGCCTAGAGAAATTGTTTCTGGCAATGGCCTGCAGTTTATTTCTAATCTAGTACAGAGTGTGATTGAGAAATACAATATCTAGCACAGGAAATCCACACCATTTCACCCGTAAGAAAATGGCCAGGTGGAATCTACAAACAAAATGATCGAGACCATTCTTACAAAGATAGTCAATATGCATCAGAAAGACTGGGTTGAAATATTACCAGAAACTTTGTGGGCATACAGAACCACTTCAAGAAATAGCAAGGGAAATACACCATATGAGCTGGTATATGGCAAACAATTTCTATTACCAATTGAATTCTAGATCAAAACTTTCAGAACTACAGTTCAGTTAGTACTAGATCTCTCTGAGGCACAACAATAGTGTCTTCTCCAATTAAATGAGTTATGAATTTTGTAGCGATGTTTTTCAACAGAACATTATAATTCAGCAGCAACGAAAAAGGTGGCATGACAAGTCTATTCAGAAAAATCAATTCCAACCAGGTGATTGGGTACTCCTTTATGATTCTAGATTTAAAATTTTTAAAGGGAAGTTCCATACACATTGGATGGGACCTTATGAAGTGATCTGAGTATTCGAGAATGGAGCAATAGAAGTCAAAACTATTGATGGACAAAATTCATTATTCTTGGTAAATGGACATAGATTAAAGCAGGGAAAGTTTTAAGGATTGAAAATTATTTTTAAGTTTAAAAAATTGGCGAATCTCACTACTCCCTAATATCAAAACTATAAAAAAGTTAGTGATGTATTTGTAAAATCATTCAAATTTATAATGATATTATATATACTGTATATATAATGTTGGAAAATTTTAACTTAAAATAATTCTATATTTTAAAATTTGGGCGAATCATTTTTAAAAAAAAATGGAAATTGGTGAATCTTTATTTTTGGAAAAACCATGGAAAATTAGCCCACCTGCGAATATTAGTCGCTAAAATTTTCCATGGAGTAAAGAAGTATTTTCAGCCACTTGCCAAGAAATATTTTACATAACAAGTCCAACAGCAATTCGGGAGGGTAGTGGTGAATGATAATACCAACCTTTTGAAAACATGAATTCTTCTTCCTCTCAAAGAAAAATAAATAAATGTAATAAAAAGGTAAAGAAAAAATATTTTCCTGTAATTGTGAAAATCAGTTCGCTGACATGATTGCAGAAGGGTCAACTTGAAAACTAGCTTGCTGGCAGGAACATCAGAAATTTCTAATAAAAAGAGAATGGTGCTTGATCTTTAGATATGCTAGCGATCACCGAGTAAAAGCAGGTTCAACAGAACTTTATACACTGGGGTAATTAGCATGGATATTTTTATTCAAGTAACACTTAATTCTCACTGCAGTTATTTTTCTTGCACCAGTGCAGGCATACCTTCCAGAATTTTTTTTGCCTTTCTTCATATCCCATTTCGTAATATTCCCTCATTTTTCTTCTTTAAATCCCAGAATGATTAACCTTCCCCCATTCTTCTAAATTTACCCTAGCTGCTTCGTAAAAATCCCACTTTACCCTTGAATTTTTTCCCTATCCCACTTCTATTTATCCCCTCTTGTGGTACTATTCCTAGAATCCCTGTAACAAAATTCCTTCCCATTCTAAAATTTTCCCCTTTCCCACTTCTTTGTTCTCTCAGCAATTCATTGCAGGATCTCATACACAAAGAGCAAAAAGATGCTCTGAAGCATCAAGAAAGGGCAAAGCAAATTTCCAGTATCAGTTGATGAAGCCATGTTAGAAGTCCAGCCAATAGTTTACTTAAATTCCCTGTTCTTTTTTTTAGACAACATGCTTGCACTAATGCAATCATATCGTCCTATATAATAATACAAGTAGAATGGTACCAACAGAATAGCATAGTAAGTAGTGTAAACAGATTGGTGCAAGAATGCACCTTGACAGAGGAAGAGTACAATTTGTTCTTTTCATTAGTATATTTCATAGGAAAGTGGTCATCATGAAAGTTTAATAGAAGCCTTATCACTTATTTAAGGGGTACTTGTGCTATCGTATTAACTAGGAGAAAATTATTTAAAGTATAAGGTGTTTTTAGTTAATAATCATATCATAAAGTTATTCTTTTGAATTATGAAGGAGTGCGGAAATGTTTAACCATTGCTTGGATATAATTACCCTTTCCACCATGATCCTAATCGTCCTTCACTTATAATGATTGCCTCACTTAGTCGTTAAGAATGTCGCTGCAAGTACCAATTCCGCACGATTTTAAACATGCTGTGCATCCATCGCTATTTTGGTGGAATGGATCGGTGATAAGACATAAGGGATGGTGGATGATTGGATCCTATCTATAAAGAGCCAAATTTTCCAGTATTGCATGCAATTTTTGGACTTTTCATAACTATTAAGCACTGATGCGCATCTATTCGATGTGAACCTTCGTCTCTCAGTGAGGTAGATCAGACTGTTGAGTTTCCCAATAGTCTTGCACTATTGTGAGACTCAGGCTTTATTCAGTTTTTGCAAAATTTTGACGGGAAAAACAGTGAAATGGCCCTATAGTTTGTAAAGAGTTTTAAAAACGGTCGTGTGAAAATTGGGCCCCTGAAATTTGAGGTCACGGAGGAATTGATAGCAAGAGAGATGAGCTTGCAAAACACTGGTGAGTAGTCCTTTAAAAATTAGAAGCTCGAGAGGAAGTGCTGGTAGAGTTTCATCATTGATAAAAATATGAAGGTAAACTGGAAGAGAGGAGTTCCGCACAATGCCCTGCTAGGACAGTGGTGGGACCTCCTTTTTATCCTTCAAAAATTCATGACTTACGAGGTAAGGTACTCCCTCACCTTTGTGTATCATTTCAGGATGCTGCAACACTTCGAATCCAACTGTCACATTCGATGGAGAATTGATTTCCCATATTTTTTTCTTAAGAGTTTGGAAAAGATGGCCAAGAGTGTGCAAGGTGCACGGGCAGATCAGGCCGACAAGAAATTATATCAGCACAGCCTGATCAAAATCTTGGTCTAGAAACAGTTGGAAATTAAAGCTATGACCTGGGAGGCACTGTTAAAACAACTGCATAAGAAGATAGCTACCAGAAAGGAGATAGAGACCCCCACCAGCACAAGCAAGGGTCCAAGTGTAAAGAGGAGCCCTTCTTACACCAGTGTAAAAAGGAAACGATTCGGAAAAGCAACCAGTACACCTGTTGAAGAAACTCCTCTGATGCCACCATAACAAGCATAGACCCATGAAGAAGATAATTTGTCAGTCCTTGCGGACGCAGCAAAATCTATGGAAGTTGGAGATGAAACTCTGTTGGTAGATTTTATTAAGGCCTAGAAAAAGAATGAGGAATCTAGTGCAAGTGAGGAACCACAGTCCCCACAGGACGTTGAATCCCCTCCTACACTAGTCCAAGAAGAAGAAGAACCGGAAGAGCAAGAAGAAGAAGAATAACTAGAAGAGCAAGAAGAAGAAGAAGAACTAGAAGAGAAAGAAGGAGAAGAAGAAGAGTTTTCCGAAGTCATGAGGGATACTGAGGTCCCTGAAGAAGATACAGCCCCTGTTAGGACAGAAAAGGAAGAAGACTCGATAGCTTCTACTGCTCGGATAGTCGAGCTAGAGCTTCAAGTGTAGAACTTAGAGCAACTCATAGCTAACGCGTAGGAGGAAAAAGAACAGAATAAAGAATAACTCACAGTGAAGATCCAGAAAAAGAAAGGAGAAGTCAGGGTGTGGAAGTACCGTTCTGTGCAATTTTTCAGACGACTTAAAAAGGTGATGAAGAAATTGAAGAACAACAAAAAGAAGAAGTCTGAAACATTACAAATTGATGATAGTATGCCAGAGCAGGAATGAGTTGGAATGCTCAAATTTTTGAAGGTTTTTTACAAAGGTAAAGAGTGGTGTGAGGAAACACAACAACTTAGGGATGGGAGGATGTTAGCCCCCTAATTTTTGCTATTTTTAGCATTTTCCCCTTTCTAAATCATAGCCATTTACCTCTGTTTCACCTCTTTTATGAACCCTCATCTTGCACCAGTCCAAGCACGGTGACATATTTTGTATAAACCTTTATTATTCATGTTTTAATTCAATTTAGCATTAATTAAATATTTATTGCATGATTTCTTACTTTTAAATCCCTTTTGTAACTTATCGATATCTCCAATAGTTATTTGATAGTTAGAGTGCTTAGCGTGATCGTAGATCTTAGTGCAAGATTGGATCTTGCACCATTGCCAGCACAACAGATCTTTGCGGCGGATACGAAACTCCTCGATCACTGTCTCGTCTTGAGCCACTTTAGCCACGACAATAGAGTGATTCAAAGGCAGCCAAGACCAATCCGTTAAGGGTGAAACCTGGTTAGCTATTGCCAGTTTTGCAAAACCATCTTATTTTGAACGCCGAATCTAAATTGTGCATTTTGTTATGTAATCGGTTAAAGGACCTATTTTGGCCTTTGCCCAAGGGCCTATATAATGTAAAATGTAAATAGGACTATTTTTTGGAGGTAAATACCCTCTGTAGACAAAGCTGATCCCACTAGCCCTAGAGTGGGTCTAGCAACAATCGAAACATGCAAAGCTATCAGTTCCTAGTTACAAAAGATAGAATCGCGATGGATCGCTTACCGTGATTCCTTCGCTATTGTTATCGAAGAAGAAGTGGCGCTTCTGTTACTAGCTAGACAGGTCACGATCCATGAGCTTGGTGCATGTAGATACCTGTACACATGAAAATAAGAGAGACAACATGCAACGTAATATTCCACACTTTATAACTATCAATCAGTCAAAGAGGAACGAATGAAATTGCATTATCTAATGGACAAACATAATCATGGAACCAATAGCAGAGTCATGTATATTAATATACGAGAGAAATGATTACAACCAATGCTCTGACATCGTGATCTTCCTTAGACAGGGTTCTAGCGGGACGTGTTTCACAAAGCTCCTCAGGGATTTGACAATACTTTCTCTCTCACATGGTTCTCCTTAGCTCTGCTCTTGATTGTCACTCAGCTATAATTTCCTTCCCAAAAGTTTAGCTAGCTAGAAAATGGAGAGGGCAGGCTTTTATAGAGGGATAAAGAGAGGTTAGGCTCGCTATAATCATGGGGAAGAGTCCTATCTCTTAGGAAGGTTCCATGAGAGGTGGAAAACCACTTCCTAAATAGGGAGATTTGGAGTGAAACAACCCAACCTCTTTTGATGATCTATTCTGAAGTTGTTAGAATCAAACTTCCACCTTCTAATGTTGAAAAAAATTCCTTAATAGGCTTGGCACAGGTAGAACACAGAGACAGAGTGCCAGCTGGCGCACCTGCTAGTGTTTATTTTCCCCATTGGTGCGAGGGATGAACTAGCTACCCGTGCCAATGCTAAAACATGGATTTTTAGGGTTTTACAAAGGATATGTTCTTCAGGAGAATTCTTTTCCTTATGCATAAGGATGCCATCAAGGTGTTTTCAAGACATTTTACTATTCACAAGTCACGGGAATAGTCCTCCAATGTATAGGATGAGGGATTGCACGAATGGTGAAAAAATTTTGTGTAACAGATGCCCCCTAAAGCATGAGGTCTGAAAGAGTGGGAGGGGTGAAATTCTTTATGAGAATGCGCCCAACTGAAAACACTGCCATTGGAAGACCTACAAATACAAAGACAACTAATATCTCTGATACATGATATGTGGTATGGGTGAAGCCATCCATAATAGAGTGTACAAAAACTAAGATCCAAGGTATAGACGCATCCATTGAGCAAAATAAGGATCATTAATTAGACTCAAGTATGCTCGCAGCCATCCAATCAAAAGAGTCATGTAATAAATCATAATAATCCATAAAGAACCCGCAACCTAGATTTCATGAGACGATATCGAGGGTCTTGTGTTCCATCTCAACATGAATAGAGTACAAGTTCAATCATGCGAATATGTGAGCCTAATTCAAACATGCAAGAAAATCATCTGATTACTAGCTAATAATGATATTCATTAACATACGCGAGAGAAACCACCAATAACGACGATGGTTCTCAAGGTACAAGAGGTAAAATCCACAGAATGTAAACAGTGAGCTGGTGTTGAACACCAACATAATTATCTGATCGAAGGCCAATAATGAAAACCTTGCATCGAATGCGAAGAACCTGTCATTGAGTCATGCAGGCTCCAAGGCACCTGAAGGGAGTCTCTAGTTCAGTTTTGTAGGTAATGAGCTGAAGTCGACAGGGAGTGACCTTAATCAAAGGTGGGCCATAATGTTTCCCACATCATCGAGGCGAGATAGAGGGATATAATTTTTATGAATCAAGATCAACAGATAATCAGAGGGAGGTTGAAAACTGCAGAGGCAAACTTCTCTTGAACATATTGGTGGCGCGACACTAGATTTGGCAGTATTTGACATCAAGGGATCTGAGGTCATGGTGATGTGGCAAAGAGCAGATGAGCAGTCAAAAGAGGTTACCAAAACCCATGAAGGCAAGAAGATAATGAGATGAGATGTTCCCAGCCTCACATGAATGCAGACAAGTGCCATGTTCAAGAGCGACATACTGCCAACACGACCATAGTATTGGTTCCATTTTTCCCCACCATTTCTGGCGAGTACCCCAATTATTTTTGGAAACAAGCTTGAATGGAATAGCATGTGCTTGCAATATAAGTTTTTCCTTCGGAAAAATCCAACCTAGTACATTTTACGAGCCCTGGGAAGGAGGAACTCGAGTAACGTCATTATGACGGAGTCCGATGTCATCAATTTTTTAACAAGTCTGACAAAGGAAGAACTCAACGTCTTTTCATTTTTAGAGAGTTTGAAAAGACAACAGAAAAGAAAACTCCAGGAAGTCCCTTTTCATGAATAGTCCCTTAGATCCAAAAAGGTAGAAAACAATATCCGAGAGAACCTCTTAGTCGTGATTGGCTAAGGTATTCCTTTTTCGTAAATAAGCTATCCCAACCCGAAAAAGGGGTAAACATATATTGTGTAGATATCATTTCGCAGCCATTTAATGAGTTCAAAACGACAAGCATCTGAGCACTCTTTTCATTTTTAGAGAGTTAGAAAAGAGCTGAAAGATGACTCCAGTAGTGACTTTTTCATGTTTTTACCGAGTCTGAAAGAGTGTAAAATACAATTCGTGTCTTCGTGGTAATCACGTGAAAGCCTGTCGCTGCACAAAAAGCAAGTGTAAAACCCATATTTCGACAAAAATATAATAAAATATCGAAAAAACAAGTTTTTAAAACTTAATTTTGGTTTGAAAAGTTATAAATGTCTCCAATAGTAAAAAAATATTCACTTTTTACCTTTTTACCTCTTTGCAGAGTGATAGTGAGCCATTTGCTTTGCGCTCTTGAGGTGACGATTGCGAACATTTCAGTGACTAATCTGGATTCCTTCTTTTCCAGGTAATAGCCGCTTCCATTAACCATATTTTAATTCATATTTCATAGCTTTTAACGATCATTTGGAATTCCTTAGGGGAGGAATTGCAAAATTAGGGCCTCCATGGTTGGTGCGGGTTTCAAGCATGAACCCTCGCCAAAAAACCCCTTTTGGCACAGGGGTCGCGCCAGCTGGCATGAATTTTAGAGGTATAACCACACCAATCAAGTTTAGCTTTAGAAAATGATGAAAATGAACTAACATAGGCTAGATCTAATCTTCTGGGAGCTGAAAAAGGTTTTAACACCAAGGAAGGTGAACCAGAAAGCATACTAATCAAACAAATGCCAAAAAAAAACCTAATGGAGGAAGGAAAAACTCCCACTGATCCCTAGTGGAGTCACCAATTTTTTATGGAGGTAAATCCCCTATGTGGACAAAGGCGATCCCACTAGCCCTAGAGTGGGTCTAGCAACAATCGAAACACACAATTATATCAGTTCCTAGTTACAAAATATAGAGTCGCGATAGATCGCTTACCGTGATTCCTTCATTGCTGTTATCAAAGAAGAAGTGGCGCTTTCGTTCCTAGCTGGACAGGTCATAATTCGTGAGTTCGCTGCATCCAGATACTTGTACATATGCAAAGCAGACAGACAACATGCAACGTAATATTCCACACTTTATAACTATCGATCAGTCAGAGAGGAATGAATGAAATTGCATTATGTAATGGACAAACACAATCATGAAACCAATAGCAGAGTCATGTATATTAAGATACGAGAGAAATGATTACAACTAGAGCTTTGACGTCGTGATCTTCCTTGGGCAGGGTTCCAGTGAGACGTGTCTCACAAATCTCGTTAGGGATTCGAAAAAACTCTCTCTCTCACAGGGTTCTCCTTAGCTCTGATTTTGATTGTCACTCAGCTATAATTCCTTCCCAAAAGTTCAGCTATCTAGCAAATGGAGAGGGAAGGATTTTATAGAGGGAGAAGAGAGGTTAAGCTCCCTATAATCTTGGTGAAGAGTCTTATCTCTTAGGAAGGGTCCATGAGAGGTGGAAAACCACTTCCTAAATAGGGAGATCCAGAGCAAAACAACCCAACCTCTTTTGATGATCCATTCTAAAGTTGTTAGAATCAAACTTCCACCTTCTATTGTTAAAAAAACATACCTCAATAGGCTTGGCAGGGTAGAACACAGAGACAGAGCGCAAGCTGGTGCGCCCACTAGTGTCTATTTTCCCAATTGGCACGAGGGATGAACTGGCTACCTGCGACAATGCCAAAGCAAGAATTTTTTGGGTTTTCTGGAGGAGATGTTCTTCAGGAGAATTCCTGTCCTTATGCAGAAGGATTTCATCAAGGTGTTTTCAGGACATTTTACTATTCACAAGTCATGGAAATAGTCCTCCAATGTATGGGATGAGGGATTGCAGGGATGGTGACAAAATGTTGTGTAATAGACTAGGTAGGAGAGTTTTTGAGAAGATTTTTTAAAGCAAAGTTTGATAGGCGGTAATAGGTTCTTTTTTTATCACCCAAATCTGGGCTGGACATCGTATTAATGCATGTATTCACCTCAATGAATTAATAAAAGGGAGCTCTGCCTCATGTTTCAGAAATTGTGTTTCTATCTTCAAGTTGATGAATTGACTAATTTACTGAGCAGCATTTTAACTTAAAAGGGAAACGCGTTGTTTGGCTAGGGCCTGGCCAACCCATCACGTTTACCCCATTTTTTGTTTCTTGTGATTTGTGTTTATATTGTCCAAGTGTGATTTAACTTTCAACACATGTATTCCTGTCTGAGTGAAAACAGATCCATTGTGTGAAGTAGATACATTTTATTTCCTTGCAATTTACTTTCCTTCACTTGATTTCAGATTGGTTTTCATCCGCCTGGTACAAGCAGGAGAAACAATCCTGCGCTAGTGCACATTGGTGTGATATTTCCTTTTCTTGCAATTCTATGTAATTGTTTTTTTGCCTAGTCCAAGGAAGAGAAATGAACCCTCACTAGTGCACGTTGGTGTGATGCAACAAGATTTCTTAGTCTACTTTTCGCAATCTTCTTTCTTCCTTTAAATGCTTACGACAGGATAAATCATTTTTTATTTATTTCTGCATTGTTTTAAGATCAAAAACATTCACTTTTATGTGTGCAATTTGATTCGATAGTAAACTAGTACTTGCAATAATTGAGCACTCATTTTAAGGATTAAATGCTAAGTGCAGGAAGCTCTAATCTAGTGCAAGAACCAGTTTCTTGCCACAAGATCTAAGTGCTCTGAACCTTGAAAATTTTGAGCCCTTGCATGAAGTAAAAAGCCTTCAGTAAAGACACTATTTATACCTTCTACATAAATCTCTGATCCTGCACTACTGTAGGACAGATTAATGCAAGAAGGAAATCTCTAAAGAAGCAGGTTTAAGGGCCCATCTAGCGAGACTTTTAAAGTGTCTCTGCTAAAGGAAAACACACACTTAGTAGATTAAACAACCATTAGTGGGACTGATTTCCTTTTATCTTTAATTCTCTCTTGCAAATGCATACATCCTCGTTCCAGTCTTAAGATTATTTTTTATGGTGCAAGTTGCCTTTTTCTCTTTTGATTTGATTCTATAATCTTTCTTTTAAAGAAAGTAGGGATTTATATTAGGAAGATTCATACCATCTATGGCATTTCCTGTGCTTCATCTCTAAGTTTACGAATCCCCTGGGTTGACAAATTAAGTGTTGAGGAGTTTCTTAAGTGTAATTCTTGCACCCAACATTAACTTTTGAAGAATATGCCCCATCTTTGGCAATGGATAATCATCTTTCTTCCAGCATTTGTTAAGATTCATGAAATCTACACATAATTGGACTTTACCACTCTTATTTCTTCCTGGAACTAGATTAGCAACCCAATCTGAGTATCTCAATGGAATGATCATTTTAGCACACAAAAGTTTATTCACTTCCTTCTCCATCACCGGTAACAATAGTGGATTTATTTCTCTTAATTTTTTCCGGAATGGATTAGTACAATCTTTCAATGGTATTCTATTCCCAATGATAGTTTTTTCATATGTCTTAATATCCTCATATTTCCAGGCAAAAGCATCAACAAATTCACAAAACAACTTGTGGTATTCATTCTTTCTTTGTTATGATAAAGCTTTCGACAACTTAACATACCTTCCCTCTAGTTCTGTACCCAAATTGTAAGCTTGCAATTCCGCATCTGCTTCAGCTAATTGTGGTTTAACTGAAACATCATTGTGATCAAAAAGCTTCTCAAGTGGGATTAACCCCTTGGGAACATGACTTGTACGAAGCTATATGATAAGCTGATCAACAATCTGTCTTTTTCTTATTTTTGTTATCCTGATAATCAACATTATCCTTCATGAGATTTTCATCTTAATCAATGTTTAAGAAAACAAATTCTTCAGCATCTTCATTGAATATTCTAATCTTGTGGTCATTCTAAAATAATTTCCAATGTTTGATATTATCAAGAATAATAGGTCTAAACCTAACATCCACTTCATATTTCAACTTTATAGGTATTGGAATTTGGAATGAGCCTGTTGAAATAGAAAGTTAATCAACCAAAATATTACTTTCTTTTGGAACAAAAGAAATGTTAAAGGCCAGGAATGAGTCTTCTATAATTATCCATACTACATTTCGGTAATCTCCCAACCTGGGATGCTTAGTTTGATAAACATTTCTGATTTGTTGAATAATTAGTTCAGCATCTCCAAAAATAGAAATTTATAAAATATTCATTTCTTTTCTGGTTTTTAAACCAATTAAGATAAATTCATATTCAACCACATTGTTAGTTGCTTCAAATTCAATTTTGAAAGAAAAAGTGGAGCTCTCTTTCAAAGGGAAAATGTGAACAATTCCTACACCATCTCCTTCTCTGGAACATGAGCCATCAAAATACATTTGCCACACTTGTGACCCCCCATGACTAATTTTATTTTGAGCAGGCTTCAAAATCTGAAAGCTTTCTATAAGCAGGGCAGAATTATCCATATGTAAAATGCTTGAACCCACATCATTTTTTCTAGAATAAATCAAATGATTAATGGGGTCTTTGTTGTCACTAATGATACATGCCAATTGAGATTCTCTATAAAATATCCTTTTTTCTCCTCAAAAAAATGGATAGTAGCATAAGTAAAATCAATTTGCAAATTTCCTCCCAACCTTCTAATCCATGACCTAGAAAGAAACATGCAAAATCTAGGAGGAATATCAGCTACAACAATATCCATCACCATTCCTCTCATGGGAAATTGAAAGAGGCTTAATGCAAGGTCTTTGATGAAATCAAGGCATTGAAATTTATGGGAATCGAAAGAGTAGAGATCTTGGTATTCTCTAGTTACTTCTAGATCTAGTTCATCCATGAATACCTTGTACATTAAATTATGTGAGGCTCCAAAGTCCATTAGAAAATTATGCATGATTTTATCATGAATATTCATAGATAGATAGAAGGTAGGGGTAGATTCATCACAATATTCTACCAATGGACCTAAAATAATAGTGGTATTATCATCTTGAAGGTTAAAAAAATCATAGGCTACTTCGGTAGTTGGAGGCTGAAGAGATTTCATAAAATTATTTTTGAAGTCATCATTTTCCATGAGTTCTACAATAGGAACAAGAATCTTAATCTTTTGTATCTCATTTTCAAAATTGAAAGCAGGGGGCAGCTTGCGAGCAATTTTTACCTCAAATGAAGGAGGGTTAGCTGCTTCCAGAACATCCAACTTTCTTGGTTCGGTCGCTCGCTTTTATGCTGGAATTTTAATTGTATCCTTATGTTGAGGGCTCAGAAATGTGTGGCAACAACAAGCAGGATAACCACCTAGTTTGGACCTTAAAGCATCTCCATTTCCATTTGGGAGAGTGGCTCCGACTACGGGTAATGGGACAAGTTTCCCATTTTTTGGTTTTATACGATTGTTGGGTTTCCTTCAAATGATTTGAAATGAGAATAACTAAAAAATAAGATAACTTTATTCTAATATGCAAAACTTTGAATTAAATATGATCTAATATAACTCGGGATAACGCTAATTTTATGCAATCTAAAATTATATCTATTTATTCTGTGATGATTTGGATCAATCACAGACTTAATAGAATTAATACTTTTGTAAGATAATCCTTTTGAGAAAATAGTTAATCAAAGGAATATGTGAAACATATCGCAATATTTTGATGATCATATATAAAACAAATCAATTTCTATTCTGATATCATACAATAGTGCAATTGATACTTCAAACAGAAATAATTAATTTCATACATAATTCATGAAAGCTAGACCTATCAGTAATGTTAAAATAGAGATTAGCATACACGATAATAGTACCATATGTGTGATGTCTTGGTCATTTGACCAGCGATAATAGGCCACAATCAATCTTCTATCAATAAGTATTTCAGAGAATACAATAATGCATCAATAGTGATGAACCAAGATGATATATAATTGAAAATACCATGTTCCATTATCTTATCAAGACATCCATAAACTTAAAGTAAACAATTTTTTGTAAATGTTCTTAATAAAAATCCTAGACCCTTCTCTAAATGCATGAGAAGGGTTTAAACACTATATTAACTACTTACAAAAATAGATTGCACAAAATATGTTATGAGGTAGTTTCAAACAATCTTCCTCATTCCTAGTATCTAATCGCTAAAATTGAAATTGTCAAAACAAATTAACTTATGGTCATGCTTGATGATAGGCTAATGCCAACTCTGCTTTTATGTTCACAAATATAAGACATTGGTTGAAATAGTAGAGGCTTTCCGAACTGTGTTTTCATTTGTCTAGTAAATATAGCATCAGGTAAAAGTGGTAGTATTTTCTATATGGAATCTAGAGAGAAATTCAATGTCATTATTTGACTATGAGGTTCAACCAAGAGTTTCTAGTATGCTTCCCAATTAGTCTTTTTTAGCTATGCAATTGTTTCTTCTCGTATTTGACCTGTATTTTTCCAACTTTGCTCCAATATTTTGAGATCAAGAATTGATTTAGGATCTCCTTCTTTAATTAAACCAGAGGTATGCAAGATGTGGTCGATCATTTTAACAATGTTCTTTGATATGCCTGATGCTCTAGCTATTGCCAATTCTTCCTGTTTTACCTATGTATCCCAGTCAGTAAAGAGAATATATTTATAAGTTTCTTTGATCTTTGGGAGATTTGATCTCCTCCCTTCCTCTAAATCCTGCCATTCAATGTAGTTAGAAATTTTGGTATTGAGTTCATTAAACTCAATTATCTGGTCAATGACTGTATTATTAAATTGCTCATTGATTTCCAAGTGTGGAACTATGTCTGATATTTGTAAGACAAAGAAGTCTTGTTGTTTTTAGAGTAAGGAATTTAATGCCAATGCTTCTTTAATGAATTCCTCTGCAGTAGGAATTCCTTCATACTTTATAAGGTTTTCTCTCAATTCTTTAAGCAATGTGTCTTTGTTGGATAAGTCATTTTCATAACTTATCTTATGTACTTCTATATCTTGCTGAAATTTAAATAGTTGTTGCTCGACCTTTTGATTTAGAATGTTCCTTTCTTCATCTAGTTGTTTTTGCAGTTGCATTATTTTATCATCCTTCTCTTGAACAAAAATGGATACTTCGGCTTATTTTTCCATTGTTGTGGTACTATATGCTCCAAAAAATTGTGATAGCTGAGTTAGGTTGTCGATTGGGTTTGACGGAGTGTCTTTCCGTAAAAATTCCATAATCTCATTACCTAAGGGTGTTTCAATCCTTCTTCTCTTTCTCTATTTCCTGACTACAACTTTATGAAGAGGGTTGTAGAATACATTCAGTGGAGGGATATCTATTAGCTTTAGAATAATTTCATGAGTAGGAAATGCAGGGATAACTTATGTATCTTGGGATCTTGTCCTAGGACTTTTGGTGGTTTCTTTTCCTGAAACTATCTGACACTGGGGAGTCTGAAATCTTGTACTTTTCTGTGTGGATGATCCCTCGAGGGTATCCATCAATGTATTACTAATTTAAGTCCAGAATTTATCTAGCTCACTTTTATTCTTTGGGTTTCATTATTCTATTCTTATTACCTTGCTTGGTTTAGTCATATAGCTAGTAATAGGGATATTTTTTGAAATATGCTTGAGTCTTTTCTCTCTATACTAATGGAAAATTTGTGATTCCTTTTGGTTTAGATTCAATGTGACAAAGTTTTGAACTTCTTCAAAAGTTTCAACGGATTGAAAAATGTCTTCAAATTTATCAGCTGTGTGTATGACAAGTTTTATTTTGACCGACTGAGTAAATTTATTAGCGATCTTATCTGGGTCAAATTGCCTTGGTTTTAAAACAGGGAGCTTCAAAAGCTTAATTTTCTGGCATTCTTTCGACACATGATTGAAATTGCTAAGGGAGAATGAACCACACTGAATTGGAAAACTTGGCCATAATGTTTTTTTACTATCTTTTAGAGTTTCAGTGATTCCATTTCCAACAGTTTGGTAAGCCACTTATCTTGCCATTAGTTTATCTAAAACATATAGAGGAAGCACATGTGGATGAGCGGAGCTTCAGAATACTCTAATGTATGAAAATTATTCTTCAATGAAACATCTTCCTATCATTTCGAGATCTATGATGGCTTCGTTAGTGAACTTGGGGCTCTCTCTATCAAAAATTAACTCATGTAATGGTAATACAATCGCATAACATCATCTGTGGAAGTGTGGTACAAAACAATGTTCCAATATCTATTGACGACTTAAATGAATAGGAGTAGGGTCCTTAGGAGTAAATTTCCAACCTATAATTAGAATGCTGGTAGAGAAAAAAATGGCATCGAAAACATATGCACTCATGAAAAGTTGGGGGATGGCATTGGAAGAAAAAGCTCTTGCCTGGCAATATTCATTAATATATTTGGCTAGGTTTTCGGAAAGAATGGTTTCCCAATTCATGATGTGAGAATTAACACAGGAGTCAATCAAGGGAATCCAATTTATAGAGAACTTGGTGTTATCGGGGAGACCATATAATCTACACAGCATTGATGCTACAAAATTGTAGGAATTTTCAAGTGAAGCAATATGATACATACCTGATTTATCATGCTTAAAATTGTTATCCATTTTCCTTCAACCTTGAATCATTTTGAAAGGGTCTTCATTATTCTTCACAAATTTTTCAACAGACTTGTTGCCATAGATGTCTTGTTGGTCAGGCAGTTTGTACATGACTTTCAAATATTCAGCTCTAAAAGAACCTAATATGTCATTCTTAATGGTTCCGAATTGTCTATCTTTAATTGTTGAATTCTCAACCACCCATCTTATCATATCAGTATATAGTAAAAGGTTGGCCCTTGTTGCTATTCTATGATGGAAGGAGCATGCGGCATCTTTAAACTCTAAATCTGAGGGCTTTGCATCATCAACAGTTGCCTTGACATCCACTACTTCAGGTTCTTCATCTTCAAGGATAGTATAAATGTCTTACCACGTTGTTGCACCTCCATCTGTAGTGAAAACTATATCTGAGATTGTGGACGACATCTCTGTACATTCAAATTCCCCAACAATTTGTTTGCTATTTTTTTGCATTACTTTGCGTATGCACATCTCTTGAAGGAAAATTCCTATTTAAGACAAAGTAATGATCAAATGATGAAAGATATAGTGAAATGAACAATTTTGAAAGAAAAGATCCAAGAAACGTGTATCATTAATTAGTCATAAAAAATCAATAAATGTTCGCATTGGGATGATAAAACATATTTAATAGTTTCTGACATGATTTATTTTCACATTAAAACCTTTATTAAACCCTGTCAAATCCATTGCATCGCACATTTTTGAACCTCTTTTGTGAAGTGAATTTTCTTCAACAAGATTTACGTTTATGCGATATGTGATTTCGCGATATCGAGAAATTGCAAAATCACATGCATCGGGATATCACAAGTAATGTATTAAGTTTTTAATGTGTATGTGCGATGTGAAATTTATGATTCCGTTTGTGAAGTTCAAATCATGAAATCGCAAATCGGGATTTCTGTTTTTTGCTTAACTTTCAATAGGAAAAGATTATGCCGGATGCAATTTGCGATAAGGTGATCATAAAGATAGGAAAATGAAATTTATTAATTTATTTTTGTTTTTTGGTTTTATTTTATAAAAACAACAATGTTTTGGAGTTTGATTTTTTATTCAAAACGAAAAATACATTTTAATAAGGGTCCTTATTAATATTATCAAAATCCTTAAATTGTTTTGAAAATAAAAATGGGGGGGTTGTTGCATAGCACAAAAATTAGTGATTCACTTGGGAGAACCAAATATCTCTGATTGGTTTGTTTGACATTTCTAAACTTTCAAAACAAGAAAAGGTTTATGAGAATAAGAATAATATGATTCATGAATTAAACTATGCTTTTTCAAAATATAATCTATTTACCTATCTCATTTTTTCCTCAGTTAACCTTTTCAATGATAACACATAGGTGTCTGTATCAGTCGGTACTTTAGATCTAAAAAGATAAAGTAGGTGTTCTCTAAAAATTGGTTTCATAGATTTTTACTCATTTATCACAGATAGAGCCACTATTGCTAGTAGGCATTTATAGCCTTGACAGGGTTATCTTTTAACCAATAAGGATTCATGGTCCCAACTAAATTTGATTTCTTAGTTCAAAATATAATAGAATTTCTTCTTTCTGACACATTATCAAAGTCATTGTCTAGGTTTGGTGACCTGATAGTGACAATGTCATTCAATGATCAGAATTTAGACTGAAAAAGCTGGCTCATGATGAGACCCATTGACTTTTGATTTTATAATCATTTAGCTATTACCTTGTTATGGTATGCAGTATTGGTAATATTAGACTAAATTATTTCTCTATGATTATGATAAACAAGCTTGTGATGAGACTTATTTTCTTTTGAGTTTGTATTTTGTATATATTTCTTTTCTTTTTTTAATTATACTTTGAAGAAGAAATTTTATTAGATGGGATGAATCATTAGCTCGTTTAAGAGTTATGGATAACAATTATAGAGTTGGTAGATACCTTTTCGTAGAGAATCCTTGCTAAGTTAAAGATTCTTTTCTTGAATGATACATACATCTATATTTTATGACATCAAAAGTCCTTTCAAAAAGTAAATGTCTTCAGTAAATTTCAAAATATTTCAAAAAAATAAGGTTTACTCAATTCTCATAGTTATAATTACCTTTCTACATTACTTATTTATAGAAACGAAATATCAAATAAATTTATCAGAAATTTTAAAACTTTGAATCAACCAAAAGTGACACTATTTTCAACTTTTATTTTCCTAAATCAAAGTGAAATTTAAAGTTTGATTCCTAAGAGAAATATTTTTTAAGAATTTGACCATTCATAGGAAAGGAGTCTTTCTTACCTAATAAGTCTTGTAACAAAAAGGCAGATAAGCCTATTTTTTCTATGATTTGAAATGGACCAAGCCATAATCTTTGAAATTTGGTATGCCTACCTTTTTCCTCATGTGCCTTATACCATTTCAAAACAAGGTCTTCAATTTCAAAAGCTTTTGAGCTGGTAGATGTTGTGTCAAACGAGGCTTTAACTATTTTTTGATGATGAGCATGTATAGCTTTGGATTTTTCTCTCTGTTCTTCCATTTTAAGAATTTGATCTTGTCTAAGTTGAAGGGAAGATGAAGGATTTTCATCAATAAACTGCACTAAAGAAAATGATGTTATTGTTATATTTATGGGTAGAACTACTTCTTTCCCATAAAATAACACAAAAGGAGAAGCACCTATCAAGACTTTCTGGGTGATTATATCTACCCAAAGAGAAAATAATAGTTCTTTGTGCCAATTTTTATGATTTTGTTATATAGTTCGTTTAATGATTTTGATAAGGTTTTTATTTGTATATTCAACCAATCCATTACCCCACGGATAATAGTTAGCTGAATATTTTAATTTAAAACTTATTTTCAAAGCAAATTCTATCATAGAATTTCCAAAAAAGTAAGATGCATTGTCAAATATCAAAGCTGATGGGGGGCCAAACCTGGTGATTATGAACTGATCAATAAAATCTGTAATATTTTGTGTACTAACTACCTTTAATGGGATAGCTTCTACCCATTTTGTGAAATAATATGTTGCAGTTAGAAGAGTTTGGAGTTATTTCACCTATGATATCTAACCCCCATTGTTCAAATGGTTGTTGGATATTTACTGGCTGTAGTGGAAATGTTGCTTTCCTTTCTCTTCCTGCTGCAGTTAGACATACTTTGCATTTTCTTGAATATTCATGTGCATCTTTAAATACAGTTGGCTAATAGTAATTGTCACGTATTATTTTATGAGCTGTGGTGTTTCCTCCAAAATGACCTCCAGCTTGTCCATCATGTAATTACTGCATTACATTTTCAGCTTCATTTTTCTCTAAACATCTCAATAATACAGAATCATAATTTTTCCTAAATAACACATCATCTATGAATCGATATTGATTTTATTTAAGCCTTAGAGCACACTTTGCTATGTAATTGAGATATAATGGGGCATATCCATTTTTAAGAAAAAATTTAGATCAACATATTATGACTGAGAATTGTTTAGTCTTACCTTAGACAGTTGTATTTCATTTGATTGATCTTCTTCTGTTGGTAAATAAGATGCTCCAGTTAACATCCTGCAAAGACCTTGACCTTTAAGAATTTTAGCAGGATGTATCTCTACATCATATTCTTGAAGTGGTAACCCAATTTTCTCTCTTCTCTCCTACCTCTCATTGGATTAAAAATTGCCTTACTACTGAGTAAGGTAATATTATTTTAGTATGTGTTTTAAGGAGAAAAGGTCTAAAATGTTTCAAGACTTTAAACATAGCAAAAGCATGTTTTTCTACAGCTGAATAATTTAACTCAGCACCTTGAAGGTTAGAACTGAGAAACAAAATCGGTGCTTCAATGTCTTCATCTTTTAGCTGTGTCAAAAACTAATGCATATGACGTATTAGAAGAGAATGTGTATAATACAAATGGCTTAAGAAAATTAGGAGTTGTTAAATAAGGATCTTTGATGATGGATTTCTTAATCAACTCAAAATAATTTCTCTCATCTTTTCCCCATTTAAAAAATGATTTTTTCTTGATCATTGATTGCAGGGGTAAGATGATTTGGGAAAAATCAGGAACAAAGATTTTTACAAAATTAATTTGTCCTAAAACTGATTGCATTGTTTTTTTATTGTGTGGTAGAGGAATGTTTTCAATTTCTAGAATCCTATCAGGGTCAATATGGATTCCTTTTTTGGAGACAATGAACCCTAATAATTTACCTTCTGATAAGCCGAAATAACATTTTTCAGGATTCAAGGAAATGTTGAATTTTTTACATCTTTCAAAATATGTTTTAGGTTATTAACATGATTATTTCTATGCTTAGAGTAAACAGTAATGTCATCTAATTATATAACAACTGAGCTCTTGATTAGTCCTCTGAAAGCTATATCCATAGCACGTTGAAATGTAGCACCAGCATTAATCAGCCAAAATGGAAATTTTTGGTATGCATATGTTCCCCATTTTGTTCTGAATGTTCTCTTTAATATATCTTCTGGATGTACCATAATATAATTGTATCCTAGAAATCCGTCGAGAAAAGGCATCAATTCAGATCTTGCAACTGACTGCAATATTCCATGATAGGTAAAGGAAAACTATCCTTTTGGTAAGCTTTATTCAAAGTTCTAAAGTCTATGAAAATCCTAATGTCTCCATTTTTCTTCCTAACTAGGACCATGTTTGACACCCATTTTGAATGTCTGACAGGAAAAATTATTTTGGCTTTGAGCATTTTTTTTAATTCAGATTTAATTTCAATTTCTAAGTTTGGGTGGATCTTTCTAAGTTTTTGTTGAATAGGTTTTTCATCTGAGATCATAGGTATAGTATGATTAATTATAGAACTATATATGTCTTGAGATCTGAATAATCCCATGTGTTAGCCACCTATAAATTTTTGACATAGCAAACAAGTGCATAAATATGTTCTGAGTCTTCAAGAGAAACATTTCCCTTGAAAATATTTCATCCTTGAAGCCTCCATGTGTCTTTTTCCCTTTGAATAAATCTTTATTTCTCTTTCCATTGAAAAGCCTCACTGTTTGTGAAGAAAACTGCTATCAAAAAGGCCTCCATTTGCTCTATGTCATCCCCACAAAATCCCCTTTTCACCCCCTTTTCCCTCACTAAATTTCCTCCAAAAATCCCTTCATTAACCCTCCATCTCATCCTAAAACCATTTTTGAACCTCATATTATCCTTTATCTGGTTTAAAATTGCCCTTTTCTGCGTATCGGAACCCTTCATTTGGCTTTAAAAAGCACTATTTTTGGCCTAAAATACCCTTTTTTACACTATATCAGGCTTAAGCACTTGAGGGCTTATGCAGATTAGCCGATTTCTTCATAAGCCCTTAGCCCCACAACCGAGCACTAAAAACCCCAAAATCCCTTTAAAAAAGCGTAAAAAAAATTCTCAACTCATTTTATAGTGTTAAGCCCCTGAGGGCTTATTCTCCCTAACCCCTCCTCCATGGAACCTTCATCCTGTGATCAGGTGGTCAAAAGGCCAGAGGAACCCATTCAAAATGCCTTTTCCTTTGTTGTATTCATTCACAATGGTTAGTGGTTTCAGTTAACGTGAGCCGTCGATCTCCGCAGATCGATGGCCTTCAGACAATCGGGCACCTTCCCATTACATACCCCTCATCCCTCCTGTCGAAACACTGGAGCTCCTATCATGATCTTCACTGTCCATTGAATAGATCTAATGACTGCAGTTAAGCCTGACAAGTTCAATGGCCCAGCACATACATTTCCACTACATCTAATCTTAGCTGTCCAATCAGTCTAATCCAATGGTTAGAGAAAATCCCGATGGCACTACCTCCGTCATGCACCTTCCCCCATCATGCTGTCATCTCCACCGTTTGATCTCCCTGCCCCACATCCAATGGCCAAGGAGCTTATCATGTTTTTTTGGCATTTGGACTTTAATGATTTGAAAAAACATGAAATGGGTGGTTTTGTTTTGCCACGCGTCGCGCAGTGTATGGAATCGTGTGAATTTCTTGAATTCCACTTACCACCTCCTACCCCACGCAAAAACCATCCTAGTTTTCTGCTTACCACCATCCTCCATAGTGTAATTTCCCATTTAATCGTGGCCATCGATCGGTCCAATCCGATGGTCCAGATTTATTTTCACCTCTGCTCATTCTCCATTCACCTGACCCCCCAAACAACCTCATCCTCTGATCTCCACTGTTGAAACCTTTAATCCAATGATCATGATATATCTTACCCTCCTTGCTTCTCTGCTCATCTAAGATTTCAAATAATTCCTTCAAACGATCATATTCAACCATTATTAAAATCTGATGGCCATGATATAATATCTCCTCCATTCCCCTAATTCTTCATCCGTCCTCCCAACATCCATATCGCGCAATATCAACCATTGATTGCTACTATTAGATTATATCGAACGGTCTAGAACGCACCTCGCCCCCAACCTCCATCAGACTTATTTTTCGCCATTTTGCTGTGTTTTTTCATTCGTTTTCTCACTGCAACCACCATTCTCATTGCCACGCCACCTTTCCGTCGGCCCTCGAAAGCAACCCTCTTCCACTCGTTCCAGATTTCATAACTGGTATTTTGTGTTTTGTAGGGTCACAGATGGTGAAAATCAGTCTCTGCCTCACAATCACAAATAGGGAAAGCAGCGCGTAGAACTCTAATTTCAGAGCCAAAGATTGCAGGGAAGATGCCTAAGAAGGTTTTTAAGGCATGTGCTATTAAAGGATCAATGTTAAAGCCCTGATCTAAACCCTCCTACGCCATTAAACCTGTATGTGTGCCAAAAGAGTCAAGAAAAGCAGAAAATATTATCAGTGACAGGATTAAGGGATTAAAAGCCTATTATTGAAACTAAATTCTATAATCTAGTGATTAAAGGACGAAGAGACAACATGTAGACCAGAAGACAAAAACTAAGCCTTATCAGACCTAAAACAAAGGATCGAGACAAATTATCAGTGTTTTAAGGTAAAGACAAAAATATATTAGTCCAAGAAGCCTCCACCGCCACATCAAAGGCCAATTGAACCCTCTCTAGCTACCAAAAGCCACCTGCAGCCTAACAGAAATCAAAGAAGGCGTAGTTATTTCCAGAAAAAAAAATATTTTCCTAAAGACAACTGAACAGTTATTTCAAATCAAATAAACTTATTACTAACTCTCAGCAGAGTTATAAAGTTATTTTTCCCATCCATTAAGCCTCAAAAATCAGAAACAACAGTTATGGAAGTATGGGAAACCTGCAGACTTTCTGCCCACTCTAGTTATTCCAAAGGTCAAAAACAAATAGCCAGAGTACAATACAAGAAAAGGACCATTTAATGAAGCATGGAGCATGTCATTTCTTATCCACCAAGCCTCTCAAAGGCCGAGAAACATTAATTCCTTCATTTAATTTGGCCAACTATCTCTTCTACTCTTCCACTTCCTCATTCTCTTATAAGAACTCCTGAAGAATTCATTGTTGTGGTGGGTTGTTGGGATTCTATTATTTGTTAGAAATGTTATTGAGGGGAATGAGTTGAGTAGTCTGTAATATAGTAGGCTAGGAAGAGAAGTTTGTATTTTATAAGGCCACAGAGCTCAAAGTATATGACTCGTTTTGCACATCAATTAATCAAGCAGATTCACAGGATCCTAGTCTATATTATTTGTGATGTATTCTCACTCTAATTGTTTCCTTTCATGTTTATCACATTGTCAATTATTTTTCTGATAAATAATAGCAAGCATAGATTAGGATATACTGCTGGAGGTACCCTAAATCTCACTGTAATCTTTATCTTGATGTTTTCTGCTAAGTTTTGTTTCTAAGAGCTAATTCATCATAGTTTAAACAATATAGTAGTTGGCTGGACCATGCTTACTGATGTCTGAATTTGGAGTTAGTTTCATAGATGTTTTTTACTGGTGTTGGCTGAAGAATTTGGAAACTGGGAGATTAGAGCTAGCCCTGTCTCACTAGGTTCCTCTTCCAATAGCTAACCTTTCTAAGTTCCCTTTGAGTTTGTGTCAAAAGCATTGAAGCTTAAAAGTACTCCTCTAATCTTAGGCCTTACTCTCTGTTTCAAATTATAAGTTTTCTACTATTCTAAAAGTGGTTATGAGGATTGTTGGACTATCTTTCTTAAGAGTATGCTAAAAGCAGGTTTGGATTTAAATGACATATAACCTGATCTTAAGCTACCCTTTGTGTCTTATTAAGAGTTTCCTTTGAAGTATGTCAAAATCAGGCCTAGATTTAGATGACCAATGACCTGATCTTAGACTACCCTTTGGTCTCCTTCTTTCACCCATTATTCATGTTCCATCTCACCATCTATCTAAAAATATCCTTTGGTATAGATGACTTGCCCTATGGAAACCCTTGATAGTTTTTATGCAAGTAATCCCCTTTCATGACTCCATAGCCCAATGGATTGATACTTTTTGACCTATATTCCCATGCTGAAACATCCTCCTATTTAGCTCCTTCTTTACTTCCATGACCTTCTCAGTTAATGATCTCCAACCAATCAAACAAACAAATCAAAAACCCTTGTGCTTCATACCTAGCCTAATACCTCAATTTGAGCTTAAAGATATATCATTCTTTAACATTTATAGAGAGATCCCTCTCTGGATCTAGGAGGGCTAGATCTTAGGATCCCAAAGTGGTTTGATGTTGTCTTATCTTTTGGTCTTGCCAACCTAGCCAAAACATAGGAACCACAACATAATGGTGACTCCACTGGGGAACTGAGTGAATTTCATTTGAGACACCCTTAAGACCTCAGAAGACCCAAAAACTCTGGTTAGGTTGGTATTCAAATGTTGATGGTGGACATCATCTTGCTTCAAACATTCAAATTCATCCACCTGGAAACTCCACACTCTATAACTCTCAAAGACCAAATGACTCCACTGGTAGAAGACCCTGAACTAGTTGAGAAGATACAGTGACCTCTTTGTATAAACATGGATCCAAGTATGGACTAAGAAGAAAAGATAGATGCTTTAGAGGATAAATTTATAATACTGGTGAACAGATTTGGTGAAATAGTGAAGATGTATGAGACTAATTTAAATACAAATGTTGATTATCTAGTGCAGTCCATGCTTCTTCCAGAACCAGAACAAGAGCAAGCTCAGCCTATACAAGACCTAGACAATGAGCAAGACATGTGTGATGCTCAAGAATCTATAGAAGATGAATCAGAAGGTGATCAAGAACTGCCTAATTACCTACCTACATCTTGTACTATGCTGATTAGAGAATATCATGACCAAATGGCAAAAGCTAATAGAGAACGCTACTTTGAGGAAACAAGTAACCACTTGGGAGATGTAGAATATGATGTGGAAGAAGAACCAGCACATCTAGGGACTCCCCCTCTCGATGATAACTCATCTTAGATTTCACAAGAAGAGTGGCATCCTAATCATATAGAAGAAACAACTCATGAGCCTTGTATTCTAACTAAATATCATCATGATCATGAGGGGTTGTTTGAAGCTGAAAGAGATCAGGAAACATCAGAGAATCCTCAAGGTTTCCCTGCTAGCACAAGTGAAGATCTACTAGAAGAGGCTCAAGAAGACATCCAGCCTCCAAATCAGCCAATACAAGAAACAGAGAGCTACTGCACTTCTGCTCAAAGAAACACAAGAACATCTTCCCCTTTGATAGAAGAAGAAATAGATCAAATCGTCAATAGAAAGCTAGCCTCTAAGATATTTTATAGAACACGTACTCTTGCCCATTCATCTACTAAGCTTGATTATACAGATCCAGAAAGCTCCTCTATAGATCAGAATGAAGAAAGATCTGTTGATAGCCTAGTGTGTCTGATTGGTAGCATTACTTACAATCATGATTTCCCATTTTTTGATCTATCTAATGATGATGTTCTCCAAACAGAAGATGATCTTGCAGGGCCATCATTAGTAGATTTGTGGGACGAAGATCAGTTCCCTCAACTCCGAGGAAGTAATGAGACCATGCAGGCTATTTATGATACTGCCGATGAAATTTATGAAAGCCTAGTAATAGATGAAGAGTCATTGAATTTTCACTCTGTTACACCTCAGATCATCAGTAATAGTTTCCATGTGATTAGAGATCAGCAGCCTTCCATCTCACAAGGTGAAGAGGAAAATAAGGAAGAAATTTTTGAGCAGGTTGAAATCAAGGAGCCTTCTCTTGAAAAAGAGGAAGCAATGGAACAAACCCCTACTCAAGAACACATTGATATTTTCACAGAGCTCAACCCACTAGATCAGAAAATCTCAGAGCTACAAGAGGATGAAGCTGCAGTATATGATGAGTCCTCCAGTTCAGATGGTGAAGGTAAGGAAGATTTCCTTTCTTAAGGAAGTATTTTTCTTGATCTAGTGGAAGAGGAAGCAATCCTGGTCGAAAACTACTTGTCAAATACTCACAACCAGGTATCATTTCATGATCCTTATGCTCATTTCCTGCAAACATTTGAAGAAGGATCAAAGGTCATCATGATCAGATTGTTGCAGACAACAAGAAATATTTTAAAAGATGCTGTTAAAAAACAAAGAGAATGGGAGTGGCCCTACCTATCCAACATATTCAAAGAATTGAGCAGAAAATATTAGTCATGGGATCATCTGATTGACTGGATGTATTGGAAAAAAGAGTTTATAAGCTAGACATGTAAATATCTCAAGTTAGAGTATGATAGGTAGGAAAACTCAATAAAACTCAGCCTGTGAGAATTTAGTTAGCTGTTTTTAATTTCTGCAAAGTTTCAGTCCATATGTAGCTTGTCTTTATGCTATGGATTCACAGCAGACCAGACATTCTAATCCTGGTTTGTATGTGTTTAAATTTCTATTTTAGAATATAGAGAAAGAAATCTGCTAGATAGTTTAATCCTAGCAAATATTAGTGTAGATAGAGAGGCTATGAGGCCAACTATTTAAACTGGTCTCATGGAGAAATAAGGGTAGCAGTAGATAGGTTTATTTCCCTATTTGTAAATAATTTATGATGTAAAAGGTCTGCAAGTCTAAATGCACCTTGAAGAAAAAATGCTAGGAGAATAGGATGGGTAGGTAGTTGTTTGCAGAATATGTTTTATGCTGATATGAAATCCATCATGTTTGTGGCAGTTGATCAAGAAAGGAAAGATGTGTCAAGTACTAGGAATATGGCCTTCTTCCAAAGATTGTCTTCTGATATTCTTGACACCTTTAAGAAGATGCCATCCCCATGTGGAGCCACTGTTAGCCACCTATAAATTTTTGACAAGCACACAGATGGCTAAATATGTTCTCAGTCTTCAAGAGAAACATTTTCCTTGAAAATATTTCATCCTTGAAGCCTCCATGTGTATTTTTCCCTTTGAAGAAATATTCACTGTTGTTTCCATTGAAAAGCCTCACTATTTGTGAAGAAAACTTCTATAAAAAATGCCTCCATTTTCCCTATGTCATCCCCACAAAACCCGATTTTCACCCCCTTTTCCCTCACTAAAATTCCTCCAAAAATCCCTTCATGAACCCTCCACAACATCCTAAAACCCTTTTTGAACCTCATATTATCCTTTATCTGGTTTAAAAATTCCCTTTTCTGCCTACCGGAACCCTCCATTTGGCCTTAAAAAGCACTATTTTTGGCCTAAAATACCCTTTTTTACACTATACAGGCTTAAGCCCCTAAGGGCTTATACAGATCATCCACTTTCTTCATAAGCCCTTAGCCCCACAACCAAGTCATAAAAACACCAAAATCCCTTTTAAAAAGCATAAAAACAATTCTCCACTCATTTTATAGTGTTAAGCCCCTAAGGGCTTATTCTCCCTAACCCCTCCTCCATGGAACCTTCATCCTGTGACCAGGCGCTTAAAAGGCCAAAAGAACCCATTCAAAATGCCTTTTCCTTTACTGTATTCATTCTTGATGGTTAGTGGTTTCGGTTAACATGAGCCATCGATTTCTGCAGATCGACGGCCTTCAGGCAATCGGGCACCTTCCCATTACATACCCCTCATCCCTCTTGCCGAAACACTGGAGCTCCTATCATGATCTTGACCGTACATTTAATAGATCCAACGGCTGTAGTTAAACCCGATGAGTGCGATGGCCCAGCACATACACTGCCACTACATCTAATCTTAGTCGTCCAATCAGTCTAATTCGACAGTCAGAGAAAATCACAATGGCACTACCTCTATCGTGCACCTTCCCCCATCGCGTTGTCATCTCCACCATTAGATCTCCCCACCCCACATCAAACAACCAAGGATCTTATCACATTTTTTGGCATCTGGACGTTAATGATTTGAAAAGATGCGAAATGGGCAGTTTTTTTACCATTTCTTGAATTCCATTTACCACCTCCTACCCCACGCGAAAACCATCCTAGTTTTCCACTTACCACCATTCTCCACAGTGTAATTTCTAATTTAATCGTGGCTGCCGATCGGTCCGATCTGACGGTCTAGATTTATTTTTGCCTCCACTCATTCTCCATTCACCTGACCCCCTGAACAACCTCATCCTCCGATCTTCGCCGTTGAAATCTTTAATCCAATGATCACGACATATCTTACCCTTCTCCCTTGTCTGCTCATCTAAGCTTTCAAATAAGTCCATCGAACAATCATAGCCATCCATTATTAAAATCTGACGGCCATTATATAATATCTCCTCCATTCCCCTACTTCTTCTTCCATCCTCGCAATGACCATATCATGCAATATCAACCATTCATTGCTACTGTCAGATCAGATCGGACGGTCTAGAATGCACCTCACCCCCAACCTCCATCAGACTAATTTTTTGCCATTCTGCTGCGTTTTTTCATTTTTTTTTTCACTGCATCCACCGTTCTCATTTCCGTGCTACCTTTCCCTCGGCCCTCCAAAGAAACCCTCTTCCACTCCCTCTAGATTTCATAACTAGTTTTTTGTGTTTTGCAAGGTCACAGATGCTGAAAATCACTCTCTGCCTCACAGTCATAGACAGGGAAAACATAGCGCAGAACTCTATTTTCAGAGCCAAAGATTGTAGGGAAGATGCCTAAGAAGGTTTTTAAGGCATGTTCTATTAAAGGATCAGTGTTAAAGCCCTAATCTAAACCCTCCTACACCATTAAACCTGTATGTGTGCCAAAATAGTCAACATAAGTAGAAAAGAGTATCAGTGACAGGATTAAGGGATTAAAAGCCTATTATTGAAACTAAATGCTATAATCTAGTGATTAAAGGACAAAGACATAGCATGAAGACTAGAAGATAGAAATTAAGCCTAATCATACCTAAAACACAAGATCAAGACAAATTAACAGTGTTTTAAGGTAAAGACAAAAATCTATCAGTCCAAGAAGCCTCCACTGCTGCATCAAAGGCCAATTGAACCCTCTCCAGCTACCAGAAGCCACCTGCAGCCCTACAGAAATCAAAGAAGGCCTAGTTATTTCTGGAACAGAAGATATTTGCCTAAAGACAGCTAAACAATTATTTCAAATCAAAGAAACTTATTACTAATGCTCAGCAGAGTTATAAAGTTAATTTTCCCGTCCATTAAGCCTCAAAAAGTAGAAACAACAGTTATGGAAGTATGGGAAACCTTTAGACTTTCTACCCACTCTACTTATTCCAAAGGTAAAAAACAGACAACCAGAGTACAATACAAGCAAAGGATCATTTAATGAAGCATGGAGCATGTCATTTCTTATCCATCAAGCCTCTTAGAGGCTGAGAAACATTATTTCCTTCATTTAATTGGGCCAACTATCTCTTCTACTCTTCCACTTCCTCATTCTCCTATAAGAACTCCTGAAGAATTCATTATTGTGGTGGGTTTTTGGGATTCTATTAGTTGTTATAACTATTATTGAGGGGAAGGAGTCGAGTAGTCTGTAATATAGTAGGCTGGGAAGAGAATTCTATATTGTAAAAGGCCACTGAGCTCAAAGTATGTGACTGGTTTTTCACATCAATTAATCAAGAATATTCAGAGGATCCCGGTGTATATTGTTGGTGATGTATTCTCACTGTAACTGTTTTCTTTCATGTTTATCACACTGTCCACTATTTCTCTGATAAAGAAAAGAAAGCGTAGATTAGGATATATTGCTGGAATTACCCTAAATCTCACTGTAATCTTTATCTTGATGTTTTCTTCTAAGTTGTGTATCTAAGAGCTAATTCATCATAGTTTAAATAGTATAGTAGTTGGCTGGACCATGCTTACTGATGTCTAAATTTGGAGTTAGTTTCATAGATGTTCTTGACTGGTTTTGGCTAAAAGAATTTGGAAACTGGGAGATTAGAGCTAGGCTTGTCTCACTCGGTGCCTCTTCCAACAGCTAACCTTTCTAAGTTCCCTTTGAGTTTGTTTCAAAAGCATTAAAGGTTAAAAGCCCTCCTCTAATCTTAGGCCTTACTCTCTATTTCATCTTATACATTTTCTACTATTCTGAAAGTGGTTACGAGGATTTCTAGACTGTCTTTCTTAAGAGTATGCTAAAAGCGGGTCTGGATTTAAATGACATCTGACCTGATATTAAGCTACCCTTTCTGTCTTATTGAGAGTTTCCTTTGAAGTATGTCAAAAGCAGGCCTGGATTTAGATGACATCTAACCTGATCTTAGACTTCAATTTCGTCTCCTTCTTTCACCCATTCTTCATGTTCCATCTCACCATCTATCTAAAAATATCCTTTACTATAGATGACTTGCCCTATGGAAACCCTTGAAAGTTGTTATGCAAGTAATCCCCTTCCATGACTCCATAGCACTATGGATTGATACTTTTTTACCTATCTTCCCATGCTGAAACATCCTTCTATTTAGCTCCTTCTTTACTTCCATGACCTTCTCAGCTAACGATCTCCAACCAATCAAACAAACAAATCAAAAACCCCTGTGCTTCATACCTAGCCCAATACCTCAATTTGAGCTTAAATATATATCATTCTTTAACATTTATAGAGAGATCCCTCTCTGGATCCAAGAGGGATAGATCCTAGGATCCCAAAGTGGTTTGATGTTGTCTTATCTTTTGGTCTTGCCCACCTGGCCAAAACATAGGAACCACAACACCATGCAAAGATATTTTTATATGCTTTCGGAAACATAATGAATGGCATCCTTTCTTTAGGTTTTAAACCAAGACCTAGGTTAATGTTTTGAGGTTTTTCTGGTGTACCAAGATTAATCAATTCAAATTTTAAAGTAGAACTCTAGGTTTTTGAATTGGTAATTTTCTTAAACCTCTATTTCAAATCATACAGATCTTCCATTTTGACTATAGATTTGGGAATTGGATTAGCATTTTGTTTATTTTCAATTTGTAAGTCGTGTTCATGTTCGTTTACTATTTGACCCTCATAAGGTCCTTCTGATGTAAGAAAGTCTACTATATCCGTATCATTATTAAATAATCTCCAATTTGTTACATTGTCAGGAATGGAAGGCCTAAAAATTAACTAAATTGAAAACCTGTCTGAGTTAAATTATTCAGATGGTATAAGCTTAGATGCTACATTAGCAAGTAAATCAGCACTTGCATTTTGTAATCTAGGAACTATGGAGATATTGAATGTAGAAAAATACGATGTAAGGTTTTGAGCTAAAGCTTGATAGTGTTTCAAATGTCAAAAAATACAATGAATTGTGTTTCTGACTTGTCTAACAACTATCTCAGAATCTCCATATACCTGCAAATATTTAACATTTAAACCAATAGATTTGTATAAACCTTGTATCAATGCTTCATATTCAGTGGTATTTTTCATGTATTGAAATTTGAGTCTACAAGATAGCATTGTTTTCTCTCCTTGTGGATTGATTAAAACGCAACCTTCTCCTGCACCATCTTTTGATTTTGAACCATCAAAGTATAAAGTCCAAAGCAAATAATGTTTTCAAATTTTATTGCTAAGATTAATACGTTTAGAAGTGTCTATTTGAGAAAAGTTTTCAATTTGAGAAATAGCAGTATTTATTGAAAAAGGTGAAATTTGGGCATTGAATGATCCAGGAAAGGATTCAGCTGAGGAATTTCTAGTAATATTATTAGTGAAATATACAGGTTCATTTGTTTCTTCAAGTTCAGTGACTGTATGTTTCATAAATTTTTTGCAATAAACTCTAATTTGATTTGGTTTACCATTGTATGATAACCACATATGTGACCAATCAGTAGCAAAATATCCATGTAACTTTTCAGACCAATCCCTGCATAAAATAAGACCATAAAATTCAGGGATATCTGTGACCAAAACATCAATTACATGCAGTAACTTTGGATTGGATGATAATCTAATGGATACTGACAAATTTTTTCAAATGACTTCGACTTTTTTTCTATATAATTTAACTATATGTATAAATATTTTCGAGGAGTGACATTAATTTTGTGCACACTGTTCTTGGGATGATGTTAGAAGAAGCTCCTGAATCAATAAGACAATTATGAACATTTTTGTTGAAAATATCATAAGTCAAAACTAAAGGAGTGTGAGAAATAGATCTATCACCAATTAAAACAAGATCATCGGGATTTACTTTGTTTGAGGATGACAGAGGTTTTCCCATATCTTTAGAAGCCTGGGCTATAACCGGTGGTTGTATAGGATCTACAGGGATTTCCTTGAGTTCTCCGAGTAAACTTTTATGTTGTTGTTTGAGTTTGTTCATTTCATATAATGAAATGTTTGCTTTGGTATTTTTCATATCTTCAAATATATTGTATTCCACTGTATCTGAAATTATTAAAGTTTTGGAAGTTTTAAGAGGATCTAGTGAAATAGGATATGTCTAAACAGTTCTAGATTTTTTGGCTACTATTTTCTCCTTTGTGGGGAGATATTTATGTTTCTAATTTGATATAGTTGAATTAGAAGAAGATTTAATTCTTGTAGACACATGCATAGCTTCTCTTTCTTCTTCTGTGGGGAGAATGAAATCCCATAAACCACTTAGTTCAAATTCCTCTTAAGATTTTGATTCCTTTTCAGATCGTGAGGGATCTTCAATATCTTGATCGGATTCAGCATTTGTAATCACATTTTGAGGGTGAGATGGTGAATAGGAGTTTTTCTTAAATGAACGATATGATTTATTAGGCACTGATGTTTTAGCAACCTGTTTCTTTATCTCAAGCATGTCGTTTGACATTTCTTTTAACACTTTTTGAAGACCTTCAAGATCGAATGGATCTTTTGAGACTTTAATTTTGGAATCTTGACTAAATGTTACTTTCTTTGATTTCCTGCCTTCTATCACTGATCATTTTTCCAATGCTAAGATTCTTTTCTGTACATCGAAAGCTTCTTTCATGTTTTTTAAAAGGGTAGCTTTACCAACTCTATCTACAAAAATAGCTATATTAGAAATCACAGAAGAAATATACCACTCTATTTGTACATGAACAATAGGCTTGGAAGTGGTTGGGATTTTATTTAATAACTTATTAAATCTCGAGTTGAAATATTTAATTCTTTCACCTGAGTGTTTTTTTAGATTTGAAATAGCATTGATTAAAGATGAAATAGTTCTATCATCTCCAAATTTTGCAAGAAAAACTTGTTCAAAAGTTGCCCAATCTGCAATAGATCCTGCTGGAAGTGAAAAGTACCAGGATCCTGTAGATCCTTGTAAGGTATAAGGGAACAATATTAATACAATATCTTCATGAGAAACTCCATTAAGAATCATGGCTAACATAGAATTATTGACATGTTCTTCAGCTGGGAGACCATCATCTGGATTATATTTAGGTAGCCATTTTTCTGGATGATCTGGAAGGGCATGTGGATTTCTAATCAATACAACACCAGGATTAGTCCATGGCCGATTAGTCATAATTGGATTTTAATTTTGCGAAGATATAGAAGCAGATCCAGAAGTAGGGGGAATGGATGTAGAGCTTAAAACTTGAACAGTACTACTTGTGATAGTACTAGTTGTTTAAGTAGAAGAAATGGAAGAATAAGAAGATGTAGATTGAGTAAGAGGATGTGAGGGAGTAACTGAAGGGAAATATGACGTGACTTCAGTCGTATCTGACTTGGATCTAGATATAGAAACTTTTCTGCGATATGATTCTATTGGGAACTCAAAAGGAGGAATTTCAAGTTTCTCGCTTTTGGATCGGGTTAATATACCAGTTTCTTTAAATACTGAAGTAACGATTTCTTTAGAAGCTTCGGGATTAACAGGATTTTTAGAAGAAATATATATTCCTTCTAATTTATGAATTAAATATTGAACTTTAGGAGACTCGAGAGTAAATTCTGAAGCAGATGATTGTCGATGTATTTCAGGGGATGAGGGGAAGGTTTCTACAATTTCTGATTTCTGAGTTGGGGATTTAGAGTTTGATTGGGAAAATGTAGGATTATTTTAGGGATATGGACTCTTATGAGGGCTTTTAGTTTGAGGTTTAGATTTGTATGCCATTCATAGTTAGGCCCTCCTTCTAGTACCAAAAATGTTGAGGCCTCATAAATCTGTGGCAACAACAAGGGGGATAACCACCCAGTTCGGACCTTAAAGAAGCTCCTTTTCCGTTTGGGAGAGTGGCTCTGACTGGGGGTAATGGGACCAGTTTCCCAGTTTTGGGTTTATATAAATTTTGGGTTTCCTTCAAATGATTTGCAATGAGAAAAACTAAAAAATAAGACAACTTTATTCTAATATGAAAAACTTTGAATTAAATCTGATCTAACCTAGCCTGGGATAATGCTAATTTTATGCGATCTAAAATGATATATATTCAGTATGTGATGACTTAGATCAATCACAAACTTAATAGAATTAAAATTTTTGTAAGATATTCCTTTTGAGAGAATAGTTAATTAAAGGAAGATGTGAAACATATTGCATATATTATGATGATCACATATAAAACAGATCAATTTCTATTCTGATATCGTAAAATAGTGCAATTGATACTTCAAACAAAAGTAATTAATTTCATACATAATTCATGAAAGCTAGATTTATCACTAATGTTAAAACAAATTTTAGCATACAGGATCATGGTACCAGATGTGTGTTGTCCTGCTCATCTAGCCTACAATAATAGGCCAAAATCAATCTTCTATCAATAAGTCTTTCAGATAATGCAATAGTGCATCAATAGTGATCAACCAAGATGATATATAACTGAAAATATCATGTTCCATTATCTTATGAAGACATCCAAAAACTTATAGTAAAGCATTATTTGTAAATGTTCTTAATAAAAATCTTGGACCCTTCTCTAAATGAACGAAAATGGTTTAAATAATATATTAACTACTTACAAAAATAGATTGGAAAAAATATCTTATGAGGCAGTTTAAAACAACCTTCGTCATTCCTAGTATCTAATCACTAAAATTGAAGTTTTCAAAACAAATTAAATCATGATCATGCTTGATAATAGGCTAGTGTCAGCTCTGCTTTTCTGTTCACAAATATCGGACATTGGTTGAAATTGTGGAGGCTTCTGATTTGTGTTTTTATCTGTCCAGTAAATATAACATCAAGTAAAAGTGGCTGAATTTTCTGTATGGAATCTAGAGAAAAATTCAATGTCATTATTTGACTATGAGGTTTAACCAGGAGTTGCGAGTATGCTTCCCAATTAGTCTTTTTAAGCTGTGCAATTGTTTCTTCTCATATTTGACCTATATTTTTCCAACTTTTCTCCAATATTTTGAGATCAAGAATTGATTTAGGATCTCCTTCTTTAATTAAACCAAAGGTATACAACACGTGGTTGATCGTTTTGAAAATTCTCTTTGATATGCATGATGCTCTAGCTATTACCAATTCTACCTGTTTTACCTATGTATCCCAGTCAGTAAAGAGAATATCTTTATAAGTTTATTTGATCTTTGGGAGATTTGATCTCCTCCCTTCCTCTGAATCCTGCCATTCAATATAGTCATAAATTTTGGTATTGAGTTCATTAAACTCAATTCTTTGGTTAATGATTGTATTAGTCAATTGTTCACTGATTTCCAAATGTGGAACTATGTCTGATATTTGTAAGACCAAGAAGTCTTGTTGTTTTGAGAGTAAGGAATTTAATGCCAATGCTTCTTTAATGAATTCCCTGCATTAGGAATGCCTTCATACTTTATAAGATTTTCTCTCAATTATTTAATCAGTGTGTCTTTGCTAGATAAGTCATTTTCATAACTTATCTTAGGTACTTCTATATATTGCTGAAATTTAAAGAGTTTCTTCTCGGCCTTTTGATTTAGACTGTTCATTTCTTCATCTATTTGTTGTTGTATTTGCATTATTTTATCATCCTTCTCTTGAAAAAAAATGGATACTTCATCTGCTTTTTCCATTGTTGCGGTATTATATGCTCTAGCAAATTGTGATGGCCGAGTTAGGTTGTCGATTGGGTTTGACAGAGTGTCTTTCCATAAAACTTCCATAATCTCATTACCTGGGGGTGTTCCAATCCTTATTCTCTTTCTTTGTTTCCTGAATACAGCTTTATGAAGATGGTTGTAGAATACATCTAGTGGAGGGATCTCAATTACCTTTAGAATAACTTCATTAGTAGGAAATGCAGGGATAACTTCTGTATCTTGGGAACTTTTCCCAGGACTTTCGATGGTTTCTTTTACTGAAATTATTTGACCCTGGGGAGTCTAGAATCCTGTACTTTTCTGTGTGGATGATCCCTCAGGGTTATCCATCAATGTATTACTAACTGAAGTCTAGAATTTATCTAGCTCACTTTCATTCTATGGGTCTGATTCTTCTATTATGATTACCTTGCTTGGTTTAGTCATATAACTAGTAATCATGATATTTTGTGGAATACACTTGAGTCTTTGCTCCCTATAATCATGGAATACTTGTAATTCCTCTGGGTTTAGATGCAATCTAACAAATTTTTGAACTTGTTCAAAAGTTTCAACAGATTGCAAAAAATCTACAAATTTATCATCTATGTGTATGACAGGTATTATTTTGACTGACTGAGTAAATTTATTAGCAATCTTCTCTAGGTCGAATTTCCTTGGCAGTAAAATAGGGAGCTTCAAAAGCTAAATCTTCTGGCATTCTTTCAATGCATGATTGAAATTGTTGAGCGATAATGAACCACACTGAATTGGGAAACTTGGCCATAAATATTTTTTATTATCTTTCAGAGTTTCACTGATTCCATTGCTGAGATTTTGGTAAGCCACTTCTCTTGCCATTAGTTTATCTGAAACATATAGAGGAAGCACATGTGGAGGAGCAGAGCTTCTGAATACTTTGGTGTATGAAAATGATTCTTCAATGAAACATCTTCCTATCGTTTGGAGATTGGTGATGGCTTCCATAGTGAACCTGGGGCTCTCTCTATCAAACATTAACTGATGTAGTGGTAATACAACCCCATAACATAATCTGTGGAAGTATGGTATAAAATGATGTTCCCATATATGTTTATGACTTAAATGAATAGGGGTAGGGTCCTCTAGAGTCAATTTCAAACCCATAATTGGAAAGCTGGTAGAGAAACAAATGGCATCGAAAACATATGCGCTCATGAAAAATTGGGGGGCGACTTTGGAAGAAAAAGCTCTTGCCTAGTGATATTCATTAATCGATTTGGATAGGTCTTCGGAAAGAATAGTTGCCCAATTCATGATGTGAGAATTAACACAGGAGTCAATCAAGGGAATTCAATTTATAGATAACTTGGTGTTATCAGGGAGACCATATAATCTGCACAGCATTGATGCTGCAAAATTGTAGGGATTTTCAAGTGAATAAATAGGATACATACCTGATTTATCATGCTTAAACTTCTTATCTATTTTCCTCCAAAATTGAATCATTTTGAAAGGGTCTTCATTATTATTTGCAAATTTTTCAACAAACTTATTGTCATAGATGTCTTGTTGGTCGGGCAGTTCGTACATGACTTTCAAATATTTAGCTCTAAAAGGACCTAAGATCTCATTCTTAATGGTTTTGAATTTTTTTTCTCTAATTGTTGAATTCTCAGTGACCCATCTTATCAAATAGTATATGGTAAAAGCCTAGCCCTTGCTGCTATTATGTGAAGGATGGAGCATGCAACATATTTAAACTGTAAATCTGAGGGCTTTACATCATCAACAATTGCCTTGACTTCCACTACTTTATGTTTTTCATCTTCGAGGATAGTATAGATGGCTTTCCACATTGTAGCACCTCCATCTACAGTGCAAATAGTATCTGAGATTATGGGTGACATCTCTGTACATTCAAATTCTGCAACAATTTTATTTCCTTGTTTCTGCATTAATTTTTCTATGGACATCTCTTGAAGGAAAATCCCTATTTAAGATAGAGTAAGGATCAAATGATGAAAGATATAGTGAAATGACCAATTTTAAAAGAAAATATCTAGGAAGCATATGTATCATTAATTAGTCGTAACAAATCAATAATTGTTCGCATTAGGATGATAAAACATATTTAATCGTTTCTGACATGATTTATTTTCACATTAAAAAATTTATTAAACCTTGTCAAATCTATCACATCACGCATTTTTAAACCTGTTTTGTGAAGCTAATTTTCTTTAACAAGCTTTACGTTTATGCGATATGCGATTTCACGATATTGCGGAATCGGAAAATCACTTGCATCATGATATCACAAGTAATGTCTTAATTTTTGAATGCATCTATGCGATGTGAAATTTATGATGCTGCTTACGAAGTTCAAATTGCAAAATCACAAATCGGGATTTATGTTTTGTGCTGAAATTTCAATGGGAAAATATTATGTGGGATGTGATTTGCGATAAGGTGATCATAAAGATATGAAAATGGAAATTATTATTATTATTATTATTATTATTATTATTTTATTTCATTTTATTTTATTTTATTTTATTTTATTTATTTAATTTTTTATTTTTTATTTATAAAAACAACAATGCTTTTGAGTTTGATTTTTTGTTCAAAATGAAAATACATTTTAATAAGGGTCCCTATTTATATTATCAAAATCCTTAAAATATTTTGAAAATAAAAATGGGGGGGGGGGAGGGTTGTTGCATAGCACAACACCTTATTCTTCTTTGGATTTGCAACTGGCTTGGAGTTATCATCAACCTTCCTTGATATGAGATTGTATCTACTTTCATGATGAGCTACAATCATGGAATGATCGTAACTCACTTCATTATTCTGAGTGTATGACATGAAGTCTTCATACTTTGCCTATGTAAGATGAATCATCCCTTGTTTTTCTCTTAGAGAATTGATATCAACACCTTTCTCCAACCCTTTAGCTTCCTCTTCATCTTCAAACAGAGAATTTTGTGAAGGGGGCTACATTTTTTGATCATTAGCAACTATTCTTTCTTGCTGCAATATTTGGGGAACATTAGGCCTTCTAAACTTCTGCCTATTAGGCTGATCAAATGAAACATTTGTAGTAGTAGTTGGTATTTATTCCATATTGAGCTTGAACATCTCAGTGGTCAATGAATTGACCATCTTGGTCAACTCATCTAGCTTAGGATGTATGTCAAAAGTTGCTGAAGATGAAACTTCAACTTTTTTCTTCCTTTTCTCTTTGTCAATCTCTCCTTTGAGACTATTAACTACTAACACATTAGATTCTACCTCTAGTGCATTGTCTTGCATTTGTGTTAGTGTTGTAGATCTTCTTTCTCTCAATAATAAACAAAAATCAGGATCAAAGGCACCAACATAAGAGATTTTGGCTGAAGCTTCAGTAGGCTTGATTTTAGTTGGTATTTTTCTATACATATTATTGAATCTCCTAGAAAAATTAGAAACTAATTCTCCTTTGTTTCTTTTTATTTCACCAAATTCAGTGATATAACACACAACATCTTTCCTAACACCCTATTTCCTAAAAAAAATACCATCTAGGGTTTCAATTCCGGTGATCCTACCAGTTTTCAAAGATCTGAACCATTTCCTAACATCACCCTCAAGGCTCTGAACAAAAACTCTCATCCATACATCTTCATGCTCAATATTAAAATTGTCAATATATGCATAAAAATCAGCAAGGATTTCTTCAGTTGTGACCTCTCCCTCACCACTAAATTTAGGCATATACTTGAGATAATATCCTACACATAATGCATTCATAGGTTGAGGTAAAACTGAAGATGCATACCTGGAAGCAGCAATTGTGTCCTTTCGGTTATGGGGTGGATTTTGACTAGACATGGTATGATTTTTTGGAATTTGTGGAACAACAATTCGTGTCTTTTGAACATCTGATGGAACTATGGAAGTTTTATGAGATGAAGCACCAACACTTGATGTCGATACTATCTGTTGGCTGGAAAATAAGGGAGGTACATAATTTTCTGAAAAATCAGGAGACAAAAGTTGTAGCACTTCTTTAGGAATGAACTTTGAGAAAATAGTAGCAGTGGTAAAAAATTTCATTTACCTTTTCCTTTCTTGATTAGATTCTTAGGATCAGGGACTGGGATCCTCAAAATGGAATATGGGTTAACCCTGGTTCTAGCCCTTTTAGGAGCTAGAACTTCAACAATGGAGTCTCCAAGTGTAAAGCGGTCTAAAAATACAGCTGGAACTGTACACCACAGAACAAAACTTATAACTTTGTCATTTTCTCAAGGATAAACTTAAGTTTTCCTCCCCTACAACGACACCAAATATGTTAGTGCAAGGAGTCACCCCTTGACTGCAACGGAGCAAGCCTTACACATCATAGTTCATTTCAAAGTAAAAGGTTTTGAGTGGTGGGATGGCTTCTTAAAGAGTTTGAAATTATTTTTACTCTTCTAGAATTTCATGCATTTGGCAAGCTGTAGCAAGTATAAATTGTGTGGATAAATTTGTAGTATAGGGGAGCAGATTGTGACAGATGAAGGTGACAAATAGCTTATACTCAATCTAAGAAATATGCATATCCTAAATCAGCCACACAGCTACAAGTGTGGCCTTTTACATAAAATTTGTTTTATGTGAAGGAAACAACATTCAGAAATCAGAATAAATGCATAAAGAGTCTCATAAATCCTTCATGAAACCTTCACTAGCATGCTCTACAAAACATATAGATGATTTGCAAAAGAATAAAAAATAGGTAATTAACTATTATATCCTCTAATAGTTCTCTTACTCATGCTTTACTAGTTGCTGCAACTCATAAATCTAATGAATAAAACAATAAGAGAAACACACCATACATTATATATTCCTTGAAACACAAAGTACTCCAACATGAAATTCAAAAAGGAGTTTTCTTTATTATGATATGTCTTCAGGTCGACCAAAATCCAACCCTGAAATGTAATTTATAAATGATATTTATAGAGAGAGGCACCAAATCCATCTCTCCTAAAAATACGGATCCAATCTTCCTCAAATTACATAGGATTTATAGGACATTATATATATATCCTATCGAAATATAACTAACATGAACGATGTAGGTAGGAAGAAAAAAGATAGTTTGAACTTTGTTGTTGAGTGTGTTGACAACATACCTCCTTTTATGTTGATTTATCTCTCCATGAGCTTGGTTTTTTAAAACCAATGTGTCTTCATTAAATGTGAATTTTAACAATCTCAAAACCACTTATTAACCATCACTTGACATATCCATATCGTTAGGAGTCCTCATCCTTCTTGGACTAGCTTAAAAATTCTGCTGAGAGTTGTCAAAAATCATTTCAAACAAATGCTACCGAAACTTCCGGTAAAAACTTGTAACTGTGCAAAAACTATAATGCTATCGGAAATTCTGGTAACTCTTTGTTTCATTTTAAAAAATGGAAAACAAAATACTTGAAAAATTCTATGCAGAATTAAACATTTTGAAGATTGAGTTGTTCAAAAAATATAACTAGTAGGAAAAAAGGTACTTCACTGGGACATCCTTTTACCTCTCCTCCATATGAGCTGCAACTTATACAAGCTTATCCAAATATGTTTTTCTGTAAATTGCTGATTTTGATCTTGTGGTTCTGGTGGCTATCTATTTTGAAATGTTCTTTTTCTCTTCTGAATTATTTTGGATTTTTCTTCTTTTACAGCATCATGGTTATTGGTTTGAATGGGCTTTACCCTTATCTTTCTTCTTTGACCCACTAGACTTTGTGATTGAAGGAGTTACAGTGTGTAACCCTTTAGACTGCCTCTCAATATCTATAACTTCTGTCAGCAAACTTGGGTTATGCAAGGCTTTAGATTTCATCATGAATTTGTTGTTGGCTCTCGTGTGTCTTTTTCAGCTACCAACAACTTGCCTTGTTCATATTTTCTTGTTTCTAATATCATACTGTGCATCCTTTAGGAGATCCTCATCTAATCTAGTGGAATGATAGTCCTTCTGAACCTTTTATTGAATGTTTGCTTCTGAAACTTCTGGAAGCACCTGTTCTTTTGAATTTTCTACAACTGCAGACTTTATTTTCTTGCTCTCTTATATACCCTGAGAAAAGGAGAAATAGGAGGCACAATCTTCATTTATTTGGGCTTGCTAGTAAATGAACCTTCTCCTTTCTACAACTTCTCTTCAACTTTGTTTGGGGGATCGTTTTCCTTTTTCCTTTAGCCTTCTTGTAGATGTTCTCCTTATTAGCTTTATTTTTATTCCTTTTACCAATTGATGAAGTAGTTGGTTTCTAAATTTTTCTCTTCTGCTTGGCAGGTTGAGGATGTTGCTACGAGGCTAGATATAGCTGAGAAGGAATATTCTATGTATGTTGAGGTTGACCTTCCATTTAAAATAGGAAGTTCTCTCATTACTGGTTTCTTCTTTTGAGTTCTTCAACAACCAACACCTTGATAAGAGCCTAATGATAAATGTTATATTCTAAAGCTACTACATGGGTTTGTATCCTTGCTGACATCTTAGTCAATATTTTTAGCAGAAAGAAAGATAGGTTGAGGGTCTTCATACCTGCAATGTGAAACGAAAACCTCATGTGATAAATAAAAACAATAATATACCTCCTCTCAAAAGTAAGGTATATCTCGATGAGCTTCATAGTTTCAGCCCATTCATCCTTGAGATAACTTCTAGGAATCCATTTAGCCCATTTAGGGTCTCTCTATTCATCCTTAATGAAGTTGTTGAGGTCTCCTCCACTAATAACCTCGCTTTTGAACCATTTTTATCCTTCCTGTGGGAGGTGGAAATATTTAGTAATGGACTCTGCTGATACCTGCAATCTGAGGCCATATATATTTGTTTCCTTTCCATCAAATGATAGTGAAAATTCTTGAGCTACTCCTAGATGAGAGCTTCCTAATATTGAACAAAATGGCTACCACCCAGCCTATACAAAGAACCACCTGAAATTTATATTTGCATCTATTAAATCATCTCTTTAAGGTCCAATACATTTTAGTTTTCCTCCTTTCTTAGTCATCTTCAACAATAAATAAGGTTTTATGCTATAATCTGATAGGTGTGAATATTCAGAAAGCTTACTTAACACGTGTTGTTGTATCTTCAATGCAAACTATCTGGAAAATGGATCTCCCTCTCCTAAATGCTCACTAGAACTGCTCATTCACTAACAACCAATTTCGAAAACAAATCTCTTTCACTTTCTTTTGATGGTTTAAAATGATATGTTGGTTCAGCTATCCATGCATAAAACATTTTCATAACGGGAAATATCTTGGACCGTATAACACACTTCATGTTATATTTGGTTTCTTTCTTTGTTTTAGATTCTCCACCACATGTGGCTGGAGTTGAGCGGTATTGGAGATGGCAGTCAACTCTTAGACATTATGTTCAATGCTCCCCATGTGTTTCACGACATGGAGTAAACTCCTCTCGTGGATCCTAACTCTAGCGATTATAGCAAAGACTAATGCCTGTGGGTTTTGGTCTAACAGCAATCGTGATCCCAACATCAAATTCATCATATTTTATGGTAGGCCTAAAATTCCAACAGTGCCAATGCATGATTAACCAAACGATCGTTACATTAAACCATAGATCCACAACTTATTTCTGATAATAAATATGCACATTGACATGTGGATACAATGACTCAGGCTGACAGAGAGGAAAAACAGCGGTTGGTTTTTCTTAACTATGGATTGACACCTAACACTCTACATATGACCACAACTTAACTCGACATCATTCAAGTGAAAAATTTCCTATCATGTGACATGTCTCGTGATAAAATATTTAAAACTTTATTGATGACGCGAACACGTGGCTAACTCAAAAGTTGATGCGCTTTATTTTTTTTATTTTTTAAAATGGGAGGTTACTGGAACTTCCATTAGCATCGGGTAAAGGAAAAACATATATAAAAAATAATTAAAACAGAGTGTCTGACAAGGCTAAAACAGACGCTAATGGAACTTCCGACAACATTCTAAATTTGTTTGAAATTTACAATTTTTTATCCTAAAAAAAAAAAATTAAAACAGACTCATGACTAAGCATTGAATTGTGCTTACTCCTGCCTCCATAAAAAATGTTAGGGGTCAAGTAAAAATGGATAAATAATACTCCCATAGTTAGGGTTGGTCAAGGGGATGAGAGGTGGTTACAATAGGACCATTTTTACTTGTGGGACCCTATTTGGAAAATTCTAATCTAAAACCTTCTTTGAGTAGTCATTAGGGGAATTTTGAGGTCTAAAATGGGCCTCCTAAGGAAATCATAAAATAATAGTGGAAATAATAAAATAAGATTTGATTACATCATCAAATTTTAGAGGGAAAAAATAAAAAAACTACTTTTTCAACTCCTATTTTGAACTTATCTCCCTATGGTTTTACTCAAATTTCGAGTAGGAATACTTGTTGGATGCAAAATTTAATTTCCCATGGAAGGAGTGCCCATGTTGCATATTTTTGATGGACTCTGCTACACGAAAAATGAGAAATACATGCAAAACATGATTGCAATCACATTTTTTCATCTATTTCTCATTTTCCATGTAGCTGGGTCCATCAAAAGTATGCAACATGGGTACTGCTTGGATGAGGAATTAAATGTTGCATCCAACGAGTACTATCACTCGAAATTTGAGTAAACCCTTAGGGAGATAAGTTGATAATACGAGTTGAAAAAGTAGTTTTATTATTTTATTATTTTTTAATCTTTTACATTTTTACTCCAAAAATGGTGAATCATCCCCCATGGTTGACATCATCATCTTGAATCCTATTGGTTCTCATAAGGTTTATTTTGATTGTACATTTTTCTTAGGAGGCCCATTTTAGACCTCAAAATTCCCCTAATGTTGAGGAATAAAACAGTGTCATTTGGGTAGTAAAACTTTGTTTCTTGAGAATGACACCTCTCTATGTCATTATACACCTAGAAACCTTTCCAAAAATGCAAGAATGACCTAAATTAAATCCCATATGCAAAATTCATTCCGCTTAGAAATTGACCTTCCTGTTTTGACCACCATAATTCCAGAGGTACTGCGTGAGCCCCCATTATTCTTGGAAAACGGGCTACCCATGTGATCATGATGAAGAAAAATCTATGAGTCCAAATTTTAACTCTATTTAAGAGTTGGATTCAAATCTAACCTATAGTAGGCTATCAGGTTGTGTTATAACTGAGGCACTACGAGGAAAAGGGGTTCCATTCCATTCAAGGACATTTTGTTGCATTGATGAGAAAAGTAGATGAGGGTGGATAGTGAGAGAGAAAATAGAGTTGATTTGTGCACTATAGTGGCCCATGAGACATATGTCTCACTTCCTTCTTAATTTTATCCATTTTCCATTCAAAGAAATAGAGAAGATAAGCCTCACCTTCCTGGTGGGTTTTCTCCCAAAAGGGCTTCCTAGGTTATATATTATGTTAATCTATGGGTTTTGTTTTTTATTCATTATTTTTTCCATATATTATCTATTACATGTATAATAATACAATTTTAAATAACAAATCTAGAAATATAAGGAGAAAATAAAAGAGTATAGTTTTTATTTTAAGCATAACTTTATCAAATCTGTTGTGACAAGTTTTCCTGATAAATCAGACTCACATGCATTACGTTCGGGTATTGATTCATGATTATATCATTGATTTGTGACAAGTTTTCCTTAGATTTCAAATTCACGTGCATTACGTTATGGTATTGATTCATGATCATATCATTGATTTGCAATATTATCCATGTGCATAATATATTTTATGCATCTTAACCACATCTATTACTAAGAAAAAGTTCACAAAGTTATGAGCTCACATGGGAGTGAAGAAGGCATCTACTTTTTAGTAGGATACTTAGTTTACTTTTCAATATCTTCTTTTGGGGGAATATTTCTTCCCATTATATTTTCTATATTTTCTCACCTTTCACATATATTTCTTTTGTACTTGGATACTTAAAATGGATTCATATTGTTAGGATCCAAATTTTTCATGCATGATATGTACCTAAGTTAGTATTCATGGTGGTGTTGGTGTGCATACATCATTTTTCCTCATATGCATAATTATCTCTCTCCTGTAGTGCACTTAAGCTTCATCATATTTAATATCATGGGAAAATACCTTGGGTTCCAAAACCATGGGCCCATAAACTACCATCAATAAATTTTAGTTTTATCTTAAGAAAAATCATATCTTTTAGGAGCAAGAGTTCTTCAAATCTGAATTATAGGGTTAGATCCTATTTTCTAGGAGAATGTGCACACTCCACGAAGGGATCATTAATTGTATTGCTTCTCAATTAGATTGTAGATCCTCTTGTAGGTTTATATACCAAATTTCACATTACCCCTAAGTTTCCTTATCTCTCACAACAAAAATATATATAATGTCAAAAGTGTTGGGTAGGCATGGTGGACTCTTAGAGTATACCTCCAACATATTAAATATTTTCTTAGTGGTTCATGCATCTGTATACATAGAAATGATTGTATAATGTGAATACACATCAATAAAGAGTAGAGTGATAAAATTAGCTTGTAAACAAATTTATGAGTGTTTGAATGGAATGTTAGGCATGATAATGATTACTATTTGCAATGAAAATAATAATATATCATGTGAATGAGTACACATATGAATTGAATGAGGTTTGTTTATCCACCATTGGATTTTAGAGTGGATTAATTGCAGAGGAAATTAATTCAAATTACATAAACAAGTAATAGACCGCATTTGTGAATATGTGGAATTTAGGGAGTGGAAGATGAGAGCGCTCTGCAACCTGGGGTTCCCTGGTGATCTCTGCAAAAGTGCAGTCTGCAATCTTTCTACCGCGCTCCTCAACTCGGATTAAGACTCGCGACTGTAGACATATGATACTGACAGCCTTACAATGGATGACCCTCAGGGGGGAGCCGCTCAGCCTTCCCCCTTTGCCGAGAAGGCGCATCAAGCGCAGAACAAGACAAAACCCTCTGGTCCTAAACAAGGAATCAAGGATGCAAGTGACACATCTATGCAAGATACGTCCAAGGCACCCGCTGACCAGTCAGAAAGATGCAGTTATGGACAATAAGGCGAGATTGGGTAAAAGGAGACGCCCAAGGTCACGTCAGCGACATGCAAACCCATAGCAGCTGAACGACCCAAGATAGAACTTCCTAGCCACATAATCAATGGACGAATCGAGTACATGAGGGATCATGCTCTCATTGGAAATTTCATTGGATACTGGCCAACTGAAAAAGCTCTGCAAGGATGGATCTCAACCAAATGGAAACCTAAAGGGTATGTTACCTTGAAGCTAGGACCAAAGGCATTTTTCACGGCGATATTCATCTGCCTTGAAGATCGTAACAGAGTCATGGATGAAGGCCCTTACTTCTTTAACTCCGCAGGCCTATACTTAAGGGAATGGGTGGAGAGATTTAACCCTGATAAGGAGGATTTCAGTTGGGCTCCAGTCTGGATCTAGATGTACTCGCTCTCGCTGGAATACTGGGATGAGGATTTGTTCAGAGACATTGGAAAAGGTCTGGGAGAATTTATCAAAATAGCTGAAGAAATGAAGCTGCGCAGATACACTTCCGATGCTCGCATCTGCGTCTTCATGCGCCTGGATAAGCCCCTTCCGGATTCGGTAATTCTTTATCATGATGACTACGAATGGATTTAACCCTTGGATTTTGAAAATGTTCCCTTTCGCTGTCGCAAATTTCATGCCCTAGGTCATCTATTTCTAGATTTCCCTCTCAATGTTAAATCCCAAACCCCTGATCCCTCTAATAAACCGACCCAAGATGGATTCACCAAAGTAGCTAATCGAAAAAGAGCGCACAAAAAATATAGCATGGGGAAGAAACCCCTTTAAGAAGTCACCTCCGTGCCCTCCACAAGCAATAGCTTTGAAATTATTGCAAAAACTTTAGAAGAACTTCCTCAGAACTCCATGCCAATCCCTTCGTCGACCATGACCACTTCTTCCCCCCCTCGGTCGAGCTCCCCTCCCAAGCCCTCTCCCCTGAATGATAGATCTAGAATTCATGAGGAGAATCAAAAGGATCCGGATTGGATGCCTAATGGCATGGATGTTGACTGCATTCCCAGTTAGCTACTACAATCCTCATTCACCACAACAGAAAGCAGTCAGACGCAACATATGGAAGAAGAACCAGAAAGCTTTGACTTGGGAGGTCTGGACATCTTAGAACTGGAACAAGCTTCTAAACGGAAAGACTATGATAAGATACCAGAGCATCAACACAACACCCTAGAAGTCATCCTCTCTAGGGCTTACCAGCAACAGCAACTGGGCATACAACCGGGAAATCAATGGGACGGTAGCTACTTCCCTAAGGACTCCAAGAAGAGGGGAAGAAAGACTAATCTTCAACGAACTATCACAATAGGGAAAATCCTGGTGGACTCAGGAAGATATGCTAAGCTGACAAAATACTATAAACCCACCACCAATAGTGAATCATGATGCTCACTTCATGGAATGTAAGAGGGCTAAATAGCCCCGGAAAAATTAGAATGTTAAAAAACATGATAAAGTAAGAGCAGCCACATATTTTCTTTATGCAGGAAATGAAATGCACTAGCGACACTCTTGGTCAAATTCTCTCTAAAGCATGGACAGGGTGTCATTCGGTTGTAGTAGACACTTCTGGTGCCTCTGGGGGACTGGAAATCACTTGGAATATGAAAGCCATCATGCTCTCAGATTTCCATGTGTCTCATCATATCATTCATGCCACCTTTCATATAATAGGCACTAACATACATGGGCTTCTCACCAATGTTTACTTCCCTCAGGAAGAAGGTAACAAATTGCTCTTCTTGACACAATAGAAGTGCTCAACCTTAACAGACTTCATCCGCTCTAGATTATTGGAGGAGACTTCAATATGATTACCAAGCTGGAAGAGAAAAAGGGAGGCCGAGCCAAACTGGATCAGGAGAATAGCCACTTCAAAGACTTTATCCAAAAAAATTTGTTAATTGATCTGCAATACTACAATGGAATGCACACCTAGAGCAATCGCAGAGCAGGCCGACAACTGATCGCTTCCAAACTGGATAGATTCCTCTTCTCCGATCATGCATTTCATCTTGGGGGCGACATTTCATCGTTTATACTTCCTTTTTCAGGCTCCGACCACTGGCCAATCTCACTCCAATGGCAAAGGCCCGGTAACTCCATGAGGCGCTCTTTCCATTTCAAATCTTTTTGGCTCTCCCACCCCACCTTCAACGACCTCATCAGATCTACCTGGACCACCTTCCCCTTGCCGGCGGGCTCCAAGATGTATCAGTTTCAACAGAAACTCAAATACCTGAAAATACAAATTAAGCGCTGGAATCAAGAGACCTTTGGAAACATCTTCCAGGCCCAACAAGATTTAAACAAAGAGATGAGGGACCTTCAGCAACAGATAATCACAGAAGGCTTCAAGGAAGAGACTTTGGAGAAGGAAAAACAAATTCTCAATCAATTGGAGGAGAGAAGAAAGCAGGAAGAGATTTTGTGGAAGCAAAAATTCTGCGTCAGATGGCTGAAAGAGGGCGAAAGGAATACCAAATTCTTTCATAGAACCACAATACAGAGAAGAATTCACAACACTATCTCCTTTATACAAACGCAGGAAGGGGAGCGCGTGGAAAACCATGATGAGATAGAACAGGAGTTTATCAATCACTTCAAAGAGGTTCATCAAGAACCCCAAATTGATAGACAGCCTGCAATTGAAAAGATCACTCAAAATGTGTTGAAGCTCATCACATACGACCATAATCGACTTCTTCTACGACCTGTTTTGCCTTAGGAGGTGGATTTGGCTATGCACTAGCTGAAGGAGGGTAAAGCACCGAGACCGGACGGCTTCACCACCACCTTCTTCCATTCTTTTTGGGATCTCATCAAAGAAGAAGTGTGGCAAGTTGTGGAGGAATCTCGCACTCTCCACTAGATCTTGCCCTCCTTGAACTCTACATTCATAGCTCTAATTCCTAAAGAAGAAAATACCAGAACCCCGGATAAATTCCGGCCGATTGCTCTTTGCAATGTTATTTATAAGGTGATCTCAAAAGTCATCACAAATCGGTTGAAGCCACTATTTCCCCTGCTTATATCACCGGAACAATCTGGATACGTTGAGGGATGGCAGATACTGGACGGCATCATTCTCACTCATGAAATTATTCACTCTCTCAAGCACTCCAAACAAGCAGGTATGCTTCTCAAAATTGATCTCTCCAAAGCCTTTGATAAGCTTAGTTGGATCTATATTCAAAAAATGCTAACAGCCTTTGGTTTCAACCCGATGTGGGTTCGATGGATTATGAGCTTAATCACCTCTTCTTTTTTCTCTATCCTCTTAAATGGCATCCCCTCCCGACCTTTAAGCCCCTCCAGAGGCATTTTTCAAGGAGATCCCCTCTCCGCTTTCCTTTTTGTTCTAATGACGGAAGGACTGGGCCGACTTTTCAAACACGCCCTCCACTCCCAGCAGCTTAAAGGTCTTTCAGTTCACAACTCTCCAGCCATTACTCATCAACAATTTTTCGATGACAACATGATGTTTGGGTACCCCTCTGTTCAATAAGCTTCTACTTTCAAATCCCTCCTATCTGATTTCTCTAAAGCCTCTGGGATGAGTATAAACTTAGCCAAATCGCAGATCTTCTTTTTTCACACTCCCCCTATCACCCAAAATTCTATCGCCCACATTTTGGGATTCTCCATTGCCTCCCTACCCTCCAATTATATTGGTGCTCCTTTAATTGATTCTACCTTTTAAGCGTACCTCCTGGCATATGCTCTTGGAGAAACTTGAATCACATCTCAACCTCTGGACACACAGAACTCTGAACATAGCAAGCAGATTACTGCTCATTAAATCAGTGCTACAAGAGATTCCTCTATATCTTTTCTCAATCTTGGCAGTGCCCAAATGGGTCTTGAAAAAAATAAAAACTCTTCAACGCAAATTTCTATGGAGTGCAACAGCCACTAATCGCAAGTGGTCTCTGGTAAAATGGTCCACTGCTTGTCAGCCGAAGGAAAAAGGGGGCATGGGTCTACGAGACCCTCAACACATCGATGCAATAATGGGTGGAAAAATATCATGGCATTTGATCTCTTCTCCCAACAAGCCATGGGTAGCCATCTGGACAGCTAAGTATGCCAATCACAGACCAACAGAGGAGCTAATTAGATTCACTCCCATTGAAAAGGGATCTCTAATCTGGAATGCGGCCAGAAAACACTACTCGCTCATCCAACACCACAGCTTCTGGGAAATAAGGGAAGGCAGCAATGCTCGGTTCTCGATGGATGGTTGGCACCAACTTCCAAAGCTCAACACCATCTATAATCCGCCTCATAGCCAAGAATGGGAGGAGCAACAGCAGGAAACTGTTAACCAACAATGGACCGCGGAGACAGAACAGGGTTATAGACAATGGAAGTCGATTGATAGGTTGATTAGGACACCAAATAGTCAGGCCAAGGAGGACATGGAGAATGAACTCCAGAAATGACTTATTCGATATTCAGAAGGTAGGGATATCCTTAGATGGGGATACACCCCAAAAGGATCCTTCACCACTAAAGAGACTTACAAGATCATATGCAACGATCCATCGCCCTTGGACCCAATTTGGAGCAAAATTTGGTCACCAGGTATCTGGCCCAAAGTTTCTCTCTTCCTATGGCTTGTGGGGCACAGGAAAATCCTCACTTGGGATAATCTTTGGAAATGAAACTTTCACGGGCCCTCCATTTTCCCCAATTGCAAATCTCAAGAGGAAACTTTCCAACACCTCTTGAGCTCTTGCCATCTCGCCAACCTTCTATGGGAAAAAGTCAGCTTCTGGTGTCAAAAGAATTGCAGGGTGTCTGAGGATATAATAAACTCCATACGAAGTTGACAGCAGAACCCTTTCAAAAGCGATCTACTCAACCAATTATGGAGATTGATTCCAGGTCTCCTCCTTTGGTCAACATGGAAAGAAAGAAACAAGCGCATATTCAAAGATCAGAGTAATCATTTAGACATCCTCTGGGGCAACCTCTGCATTAACCTCAAGGAGACCTTCGCACTTCAGACATGGCATCCAGAATATTTCCCTACTTTGGCTAAAGAGAAATCCATCTGGGAGAGCTGGAATCTTCAAATCCCACAGGACACGCACCATAAAAGACCGGCACCAAGTCAGACCAGTAGAAAGATCTCTTGGACTCCTCCTCCAACGTCCACCTTCAAACTTAATTTTGATGGGGCCTCAAAAGGTAATCCTGGCAAAGCAGGATTTGGAGGAATTATCAGAAATCATGAAGGCCTTCCGCTCCTAATCTTCTTCGGCAACATCGGTTGGGACACAAACAACTCGGCTGAGCTGGAGGGGCTATGGCAAGGACTTCGCCTAGCCTTGAGTAATGGCTTTCATCCGCTGGAGATTGAAGGTGACTCCCTCCTCCTCATCAATATGGCCAATCAATTACTCAATGGGGCTCATGTGCACAAAATAGCTAACAGTTGGAGATTAGAAGCAAGACTGACTTCTATTGAATTATGGCTCCACTCCAATCGAGCCGTCTTATTCCAACATGTCAAGCGGGAAGGAAACAAAGTCGCGGATCTACTTTCCAACTTAGGGGTGGACAATGGACACACTCTTCTCACTGGGGATCTTGATACTATTCAGAACCATGAACGAAAATAGGAATGCAAAATTCTCATCCAAACGGATGCAACTCCCTCGGATGCGGGTGATCATACAGGCGATTAGAAGGATGGGATAGGGGTGTGGAAAGGCGGGTCGACACCTGCCCACCCAGGACGTGAAGGTAAATGTGCCATTGCTCAATGGATCTAAGCATTTAAATCTTGCACAGTTCAAAGGATTGATGTCTAGGGGTTCAGCCTTTCGCATTATGGCTATCGTGCAGGGTTCTGAATTTGCATGCCTCCACATGCTGGAGCTCTCACCTCTCTTCATTGCACCTATTTCGACGGAGGTTCCTCGCAGCAGGAGCGGGAAGGATAAAAGGCAGTATGGCATCAAGATCTCCATGAAGATTAGGCAGTCACACCAGCCCCTTCTTATTTCAGTCTCTGGTCTCAATCTCGATTACCAGCTAGTGGGCATTGGCTCTACCTTGCAGATTGTTGCTTGTGACGAGGAGACAGAAGGTCATTGGAGGACTAGCTTTGGTTCTATTTCGGAGGCGTTGTGGGAGGACTCGAGACAGTTCACAAGCACCTTTGGCATCTTGCCACATTTGGACAACCTGGCCCTTGTGACTTCCCCTCCTCCTCTTGGTTCCCTCATGCCTCGGCTACGACATAGGATGAGGAGCCGTAGAGGGAGCACCAGGGGTCACCCTTCCAACTGGCCTTCCAGCCTATCCTCTGACTCGCTTGCTCACTCAAGAGGTCGTGTGGGCGGCCACTATCCTCCTATGTGCAGTGGGAGATGGAGTTCTTTGGATTCTCGTCATTGGGGCTCCCACACTCCCCGTCCTCCTGCTTCCATGCCCCCTCCCACCACTGGTTCGGCTCATTTCATCTTCAACAGTGCTCTGAATCACCCAAGAATCATAGCCATCTTCACAGTGGTTTTTCATGAGGATGCCCAGTCAGAGGAGACCTCTATTCATGCATCGGGAGCAGGCGCGGAATTCGCCCAGACTTCGCTCCTTCATGATGGGGTCGGTAGTGCGGCAAGGCAGCCTTTGGAGGCTCTAGCTTGAAGCATCCCGGAGGTGGAGATGGCGGTGGCTGACCTTGGCCCTTCAGTCTCCGAAGAAGCTTTGGCCACGGACTTGCGTGCTTATGGTTGGTGCCGTATAGTGGAAGAAACTCTTGATGAATAGTCAGCATTTTGTGGTGATTTTCTCTGTCTCTGCGGCTCATACTAGTGGGCTGGTGTTTGTTCATTCGGTTAAGTGGAATTTTGGCTTGTTTTGTTCATTTTTGACTTTATGCTCCCCTGTGTGGGTTTTGGCAAACTGTCAGACTAGTTTCCCTGTCATAGGGCAGTCTCCTCTTATGTTTTTCCTGCTATCTCTGCTTCTTTATGGAGCAGCTATTTTGAATGAAGTCATATTGTAATTTTACTCCTCCGTTAATAGAATTAAGCTTACTTAGAAAAAAAAAATAGACCGCGTTTGCATCCATCTTGAAATTCAAAGATCAAAATTTAATTTTCAATAGGATCCATATTGATGAAATGGAAATTCCATAGGCCCATATTTTATATATGAAAAGGTATTAACATACCCATGCACACTCTATATGAGTCTTCCCTAGCTAGATTTTGAGGTTGTGACTATAGTAAACCCCCCAAATTTGCCTATTGTGGATGGATGGAAATGAAATATTGTGAAACCATCCCTTAATTTCATTTTCCTCTTAACCTATTCACCCAACCTTGGCTTGAACTTGCTAGTAGCATTTTCACATTGGTGGGTTATTGTTGGTTCTGTTGATATGGTAGCTTGAAATCACTTTTTCTATGAACTTGCATGACATCCACATGCCACTTGATTCATTATTTCAAGCTTGTATCATGGTATAATTTTCCCTTGATGGAATCAAGTGCAATCCATGATAGGTTAAGGATTGCATTATCCATGGGATTGATTTGGTAGTATATATAGTTCCAGTTATTATTTATTTCTTTTCTTTGAAAAATTCCATGTCTTGTGTCATCTCATGTTGTTGTTCGATATTATATCCCTATACTATTAAGAAGTGTGTTATACATGATAAATACAAAGAATTATTTTGGTACATTCACAACATTATCTCTATGCATAGTTGTTTGATTCATTATGAATTATATATACACAAAATTTCACTTGTGGATATTATCCCTAATGTTTTCGGGGTTTAATTATCTTTCTCATTCAAATATATTATTTGTAGTCATATTCAGATTCCAATTCTTGATAGGGGGTGTAGGGGTAATTTCCCCCCATTATTGTCACGAGGGGGTTCAGAGTGTGTGGAGATAATATTTTGGAGCCTCTTCAAAGAGATGTTTTCAGAAAACTTATCTTATAAAATATTATAATTTCATAGTCAATATAGTTTGTTCATTATCAGGTTGTTGATTTGATGATAGAAGTTGTGTTAGGGGTTTTTATGATGACATTATATTATAGGCATGCATTATTAAGAGAGAATTATAATTTAGAGAGAGGAGATAGTGAGGAGGAGATTTCAATGGATGTGCTACAAGTTGTATCCCTTCATTTTTATGAAAGAAATCAAATGAAGGACAAGTTTTTTTCTCTACGAACATAGCCCAAATTAGGTGAGCCACATATATTTATGTATTATTTGTATTGTATCATCCTATGATTTATTTTCACATTCATTTTCATTTTATTTCTCCATGGTAATATTCATAACAGCTAGTATTAGAGATTAAAACTATTTTTGTTGATAAAAATATAGGAAAGGAGGATTCCTGGTTCAAATGGGAGCAATGGGAGAAGAAGATTTTAGGTCAAAAAGATTAATATCCAAAACTACAAACTATGGAAGATGAAAATGGATGATTATATACATTACAAAAAATTCCTTTAGGAAGAATAACAAAGAATCTAATGACTATGAAAGATGAAGAATTGGAGATTATGATAGAAAGACATTAGGAACAATACAATTGTGCCTGGAAACATCAATGGATTTTGGAATTTAAAAAGAAATGATAATAGAAAATCTGATGAAGGAATTGGATAAACTGTATGAAAAAACCTCAGCTTACAAAAAGTTATTTCTTATTAAGCATGAATTTAATATGCAGATGTGAGAAGGTGGGATATTACTAATTATTTAAATGAATTTAACTTGGCCACCAATCAATTTAGTTATGTAGGAGAAAAAATTGATGAGGTTAGGGCTCTTTTTATTTTGTGCTCATTGGAATAAATTTGGAATGGCTTGGCCATAGCTATGAGTAATTCTCTCTCTACTTCAAACACTTTACATTTTTATTATTTTTTTAGTGTTATCTTTAGCAAGGGAATGCAAAGGAAACGTTTGGTGGGATTTTAGACAATGTTTTGACTATAGCGAACAATGGAAAAGAAAGAGAGAGAGGAAAGATCCTAGGGAATCATGGAAAGTATAAGGAGGACATATTTGAATCTAAAGGGAGCTAGAATGTTGGAATTGTAAGAAGAAAGGACATAAGAGAAATATTGTTTCTCTCTACAAGGAAAACAAGGAGATGGATGATAAGAGAATAATAAGGAATAAAATGTAGTAGGATGTGTTATCCTTTAAATAGATAATATTATTTATTCTTGGGTGATATACTAAGGGATTCATTTCATGGCACCCCCAATAGGAATTTTTTTCTAAATTATATTCAAAGTGATTTACAATAGGTATATCTAGGTGATGATGAACAATATAAAATTTTTGGAAAGGGTAAAGTATGAAAAAAATACATAATGCAAAATAGTGGTTGTTGAAAGTGGTAAGGCATATTCCTAATTTAAGAAGAACCCTAAATTGAATAAAGTAGTTTGGGAGTGAAGCCTGTGTAGTTACATTTATAGGAAATTCATGGAAGGTAACTAGAAGATCATTAATAAAATAAAAAGGAGATAACATAAGTACATTGTTATGTATTTTTTGTTGATTCTAATGAAATGGAAAGATATGAAGAGGAAATGGATGTAGCAACTAGAAAGAAATGGGATCAAGGCATGCAACAAGAGATGGACTCTTTGGTACACAAGAAGACTTGGGACTTGGTTTAATTAGATTTAGGTAAAAGATAATTGTAGAATAAACAGGTATAAAGGTTGAAGGAAGGAGATGGATAAAAAAAGAGATATACGTTTATGGCTTGAGGGGTCCTGACCCAAGTTCAGATTTAAGGTTTTCCAACAAACTTCTATACTACTAGCCCTTTCGGTAATGACGTGCTTGCACAGGCCAAGGTCTCACCCAAAGTAGTATGGGAGGGTGCTGGAACCAGGCTTCCACACCGAGAGAGAGAGAAGAGTAATAAAAGCGGTCACCCTTAGATCTAATGCGGGCCATAACCCAGAATCCTTAGCAATGCAATTAACAGAATAACTTATGCGAAGTTCATAATTTTTTAGATAACTTATAACCAGAGAAATTACTTAACCAGATATGTGCATTCAAGTTATCACATCCATGTGTTCATCAATAGACCACTATAAATTGCATAGCCATCATATCTTCAACCAATAATCATAGCACAAAAACACAAAGATTTCACAAAATAGTCTTCTCATGCAACTATAACCAGGTTCCACCTACAGACTTCTTCTTATCGGCCCGCGCGCATAGCCTGTGGGGTCTGCACACAACAGGACTTAGGATCTCCACTCAAACATCTAGCAAGAGCCGTTAACTAGCTAATCAATAAAATAAGGCCAAAATTTTTAATTCAAGTCTATCTCTTTCTTAGCCTACCTCTAGACTTGAACAACCTATCTACTTATATCACTTTAGCCTGCATTATGCTATGGTATACAAACCATGGTTTGTGGATCCTAGGTCTACCCTTTTGACCCATTACAATTCATTGGGGGTTTGACCCACCCCAAACCCCCTTCACTAGACCAATTATTACAAAAATATTACAAAAATTGGACAAACTTTCGGCTAGGAAACCCTGTTCCAATAGTCCCCCAACACAATATTGTGACTCATCCCGAGTCACAGCACTGGTGGAGTCTTCATTTGTTCCTTGAGCTATTCCAGTGTGGTTGTGAGAAGAGGAAAAATGTGAAGGCATTGTGCTGCAATAGTCTACGAAATATAAACCAGTTTCTATGAGGTTGCGCCTTCTGTAGCAACGGTAATGCTATCAAGAGTCTGGTTTAATTATTTCACCGCCCCCTCTAAGTCTTGGGATAGCTTGAGGGCATCATTCGACCATGGTGTGAGAAGGTCACTGAGTACCTATTTCTTGTACCAAAACCCCATAATTTCTATGTGAAGTGCATGGTTGGTCTTGAGATGGGCTAAGCGCTAGGCTGGGACTAGAGTGGGCCTCGTAACTTCCAACTACTCAAAATCTTGCTCCTTCTATGTTAACCCCTGATCGATCTCACGGAGGAGACAGTAGTACTGCACTTGGGACCATAATTCCATAGCCTGCTCAAGCAGAGTGACAGCCTGACTGATCTGTGTTGTAACAGTGGTCGTGGCTTCCGTAACTAATATGGCTCGCTAGGCGCATACCTCCGGATGGGTCTCCGGCTGTAGCTTGGCATGTAAATATGCGATTTGAAGTTCGAACTCATCCTTGGCAACCTATACCTTAATCCAGGATGCCTTTAGGGCATCGACCAATCCTTTGACCTTGGCTTGGGGCTCAAAAAAGCCAGGAATGACTTCTGGCATGTCCTCACAGAGCCTGTTGATCAGTTTTTCTAAGGAAGCTTGCTACACGATGGTGGAAACGTGCATGGCATAGATTTGAGTGCATTCAAAAGCTTAGGTTAGAATGGTCTGATCAGCTGTGCTAAGGTGCTGCTATACTTGGAGTTCGTGGTGCTATATTTTGCTGGTGACAGCGGTCAACAATTCTTGTAGCTACGCACTGGCCGATCAACCAACCGCAATGCAGATGGAGGAGCATACCTAGAATTGTGTGCACAATTTAGCGAGTTCTAGGATAAAGATTGCACCAGGGATGGGTAAAATACGACTATCTCCAATGGTGGCCAGGGCTATAACGGGGGCCAGCGAGCCCATAAGAGTTTGCCTCGCTTGATCTATGCTCGCCTGATTCTACCTCGCTTGATACACTATTGCTTGAGGTGTGTCTACTTTGAGTTGGAGGGCCTGTAGCTCAGCTTGTAAAAAATCTAGAGCAGCCTTGTCCTGTTCCTCCCAAATATTCCATCTATCAGCAGACGCAGTGGTGACACCATTGGCGATCTGATCAAGGTCATCCTCCGTGAGGGTAAATTCCATGGTGGTGCCCATCTTAGTGGCCTTACGTTTTCTTCTAGTACCTTCAGACAATTCACGGGGCCACTTAAGGGTGTGCAGGATGGACATACCAGTGTCATCAACATCGTTTATGTGGTGATCTAGCAGGGAGTCTCGTTCTGGCTGCATAATGGTGCTCGTAGGGGTCACATGTGCCATGGATGCTGGAGGCACAGACCCTGTTGCTAGGCCAAGCAGAATGGTAGGCTTGGACACTGTGGGGGGGCCAGATGCACCTGCTGTGTCTAGGGCAGTTGGTAGAACTACAACCTACCACTCTGGCGGCCAAGTGGCAACTACTTGTCCAATTTCAGCTTTAGTAATCATGTATGGAAGATCATGCCAAGTGTGAGCTTTTCAGGCTCGAATTTGGACATTGTGCATGGCTATTTGAAATGCTACTATTTGATTATACTTTTCATATATGGTAGGGGACAAGCACAGTTGGGAATCAATGGCTGCATAGATAGCCCCATCGTAGAGTATCCAGAAAAACTTGTTTTCCTCCACCCGCTTGGGATCCTTCGAGTACCACAGGTTGGAAAAACACACCCCTTCGCACATGCCAGCCTCCAGAGGTGGGAAGAATGCTTCTTTCGGGGTCTCCTAGGAAACTAAGATGATTAGAAGAATCAGCCACGAGTAGTAGAACACTTTTCCCTGCTCCTAAGATTTGTGAACATTGTCTAGAAATTATTCAACCAAGTATTGGGACCAATTGCAGCAGATGCCCTTTTCACACAGGCCATCGATTTGAATTACATGAGTAGGGAAAGTTGTCGCCCAACATTTCCGCATCAATTTGGAGGTAAGCACTAAAGTGCCCATGTGTTTCCCCGGGTCCTGGATGGTCTTAATCAGGAAGCCCCATTTGTTGCATTTGACACTGTACTTATTCTAGACAACGTTGGAAGTATGGTTCTCAAATTTATTTCCCCTTCCATCCTTAGGGTCAGCCCCATTCATAGGGATGCCTTTCATGCAGTGAATGAGGGGAGCATCGATCGGTATGCAGCCTTGAAGCCACAATAAGCCATCATGAACAAGTGCCAACATTTGGTGAATGATGAGGATGGTTATGTTGTAGCATACAAAATGGGGAAGGCACAGCAAGTTCAGGATTCCTGCTCTGGCTAATCCCGTGACCCAAAGCATTGGCTCGATTTTGGGTACACCATCTTCGATCACCTGTTCCAAGTACAATTGCAGATCTAACGAAGGAAAATCATCAAAATTCCCTAGGTCATGGTCATCGAAGATTATGTTAGGAAGTTGTCCAAACATATCTCCCTGTTGGGGCACTTCTTCGGGGACCAGAGGAATCTAAAGATAGGAACGGATGACATCTACATTGGGCATACGGGTTGCTATTCTGTGTGATTGAACATAAGGGGATAACTAGGTCAGCGGAGTCACCTGTAAGCCTTCTGCTGCAAGCACCATCGGGTCTGGGGCTGCGGTGGGTGATCAATTCTTAGACACCTTTCAGGGAGAATGCCAAATTCGAGAGGAAGTATGAGGCTTCCCACGAGCCCATTTCATCTATTTAGCCTTGTCCTTTCCCTTCTGGGGTGCTGAAGTCGAGCCAATTTATTATGCTGTAGGGGTGACTTCTCAGACCTCATCGGAACATATTTCTTTGGACGTTGTGTCAAGCGGAGGCACATTTAGGTAAGTAGCAATCATCCTTTCTTGAAATATGAATTCAGCGTGGCTACTTTCAGACAGTGGAGTTTTCTCAGTCATGTGGCTAGCAGATAGACAAAAAAAATGGTATATACGAGAGAGGCTAAGGTGTGGCAAACATGAGAAACAGTTGAATCTCGAAGAACAAATAGTCCTAACCTTATAGCATCCGTGAGAGATAAATGTTCGTCAGACCCTTAACTTCCTTGCATCATTATGGAAATGGTAAAAATTCCTTGTAAATCACCTCATTAATTTCCACTTACCTATGTCATTAAACGAGGAGAGTAGTTTTCCATGCTCCCACTCTGTCCCAACGTCTACTTTTGTCCATTGCACGCATCACCTACGCCTATCGCACACCCCCTATGTTGCCAATCCTACACATGACCTCTGCACATCCATGCCTGTGCACCATCCTTGCACATCTGTTCTTGTGCATCCTCCCTGTATGCAATGTCCATGGTGCAACTACTCCGGCCATATAGTCATTTGATCGGCACCGCGGAGTCCCGATAGGGCTTTAGCCAACTTCCATTAACATATCCTGGTAGGGACTCTCCACATAGTGTGACCAGTCTGACCACTCTTCCGTTGGTAATTTCTTTGACCACATACGGACCTAACCAGTGCTATTAGAATTTCCCTGGGTGTTTTGCTAACTAGCTACCATATAGTATAACCAATGCTTCCTCCGAAAATTCTTTCTGCTAGATATGGAAATCGTGCCATGCTTTTTCCCATGCCTTCTGAATCTATTGGTGAAAGTGGGGGATGAGCCGATCTTCTTCCAATGCTACTAGTTGTGCCAAGACCACCTCCATAATGTCAGGGTCAACCATATTTGTGAAGGAGAAGATGCGCAAGCTAGGAACAATGTATTCCATAAGCATAACAACATCCTTTCCTTAGACCAGGCGGAAGCGTGTTTTTCCCGTGTGATTCTTATACATTTTTCTGTAGGCCCAGAGGACAGAGGCGATGTGCACATCCCAATCACTCCATTCTACATTACAGACCTTGGTGAGTGCTTGTTCCAAAATTTTGTTGAATGCCTCTAAGATTCCATTTTTTTGTGGATGATATGAGGTACTTTTGGCATGGTGGATCTAGAATTCCTCATTAAGAGCTTTAATTGTTTCGTTAATGAAATGTGTCACTCTGTCATTCATCAAGACTCTAAGGCACCCAAACTTGGTTAATATATTCTCAAAAAGGAAGTGTGCCACCGTATCTACAGTACATTCCTTGACAGCAGCAACTTCAGCCCACCTGGTAACGTAGTCCATGGCCGTATTGATATATTGAGTGCTTGTCTTCTTACTGGGTGGGTTAATGGGGCCTAGGAAGTTAATGGCCCAGCGATCAAATTCCTACAGGGCCATCTGTGATTGCAAGGGCATCTCATCCCGAAACGAAGGAATTCCCATATGTTTCCATGCATCACAGGCTTTACAATATGCGTGGGAGTCGCTATGCAGTGTGGACCACCACAACCCAGCTCTTAGTACCTTTTGCAGACTTTCTTTTCCGACGAGTGACCTCTTTCCATTCCTCCATGGGATTCTGCTAAAATGGCTTGCCTTTCATGCTCAAGTACGTACCTTCATAGCACCTCATCAGCTCCTAGCTTGTACAATTGGCCTGCAATGATGGTTAATTTAGTAGCACGAGTTACCAATTCTCTTTTCTATTGTACTGAGTATTCTGTAGGTACCATCCCCGTAGTTAAGAATTGAATAATATTTGCAAAGTGATCGTCAACCACCTTAATAGCAAATAGCTATGTGTCGGGCAAGACTTCTCCTAGGTTATTTGGCTCTTCCACACTCTCAATTCAGGACAAGTGGTTTGGTCCAATATTTATTCTCCCAGGCTTCACAGTTATCTCAAAATCGTACTCTTGAAACTGTAGTAACCATCGGCAAATATTTCCCCCCCAACACAGGCTTATTGACTAGGTACCTCAAAGTTGAATGATCCATGAACATCTTGAAGCTCCCTCCCAGTAGATGGTGCCAGTATTTCTACAGGGCATACACCATTATGAGTCCCTCGTATTCAGTAGTAGATTCATTATGTTCTTTGCTAGAAATTTTTCTACTAGTAAATGCAATCGGGTGGTCAATGACCCCTTCCCCAGGCTACGTAAGGACAACGCCTATGGCAATCCCTGAGGCATCCACATGGACATGAAAAAGCTTCACCCAATCAAGCAATATGAGGATAGGTGCAAAGATCATCTTTTACTTTAGCAGCTTAAAACTCTTCTGACACTCCGTGTTCCAGAAAAAATATACATCCTTCTTTAGGATCTTCTCCATTGGTGTCATGATTAGTGCGTGTCCTTCAATAAATTTCGTATAGTAGCCAGTCTGCTTAAGGATGGAACGTAGCTACTTCTCAGCTATGGGGACTGCTAAATTGATGATAACTGCCACCTTGGTCGGGTCAACCATCAATCCTTGCCGACAGACAACATGTCCTAACAAGATCCTGAAAGGTACATAGAATATGCACTTCTTAATGTTTAGGGAAATTTGGTGCTTTCTGTAGGCATCCATCATCATGCGCAGGTTCGCTTCCTAACCAAACCAAAAATTGTTCAATCGTCAAAGTATAATTCCAAAAACTTGTGAATGAATTCCTTGAACACTACTACCACCACTCGTGAAAAGATGGCAGGGGAATTTTTGAGCCCAAAGGGCATGACGGTGTATTGGAAGGATCCCCATTCGATTGTCAACGTATTTTTGCTGCGATCTTCAAGTGTGATTCTGATCTAATGGTATCCCGAAAACTCGTCGGTGAATGAGTATTGTTCCTGACCTCCCACACCATCAAGAATTTTAGTGAACGAGTGATATTTTGCGGGTCCTCGTCACACTCTTTTATTGATAGATTTTGACATTTAGCAATATCCCGCATTTGCACTTCCCAAGATGGTTTCCCACATTCTATGTGAGGGAGTGATTCATCAAATACTAGAACATCTATGTCCTACAGAGCTTCGTCTAATTTATCAGTCCCCCCTGTCAATCCGAACATCCCTACAAAATCTTCCCTCATGGCATCCCAGTGGCGAGTACGCTGATGTAGCTCTGCATCCAAATACCACGTGGTGGGGATAGGTCCCAAGGTGTGGATAAACATGTGGACCCATTCGTCCCAAGTCCTTTCACACCATACTTCCATCCATACCATCAAGTGCTTGCATGGGTCCCCACGGCTGAGGAAACTCTCCATGGGTAGGTGGATCAGAGGTTCAAATTGTAGGATCAACATTTTCTGACATTCCTCCCAATCCTGGAAAGTCCCCTTATGAGTTACCCACCACCGTACAGGTGTCACATGCATAGCTAGTTTAAGCGCCCACATCCTCCATTCCCTTGGGACTTCTACTTCAAATGCTCTAAGAAAATCCATAACACTACTAGAATCATAAAAATAGGGAAACTCTCTTACCTCTGAGGAGATACATCAGAAGCTCTTTGTGATCTTCAGGCATCATAGTGCAGATATGTCATGCAACCGGTTTTGCCAATTTTCTATCTGCCCATCTAAGTGAGAAAGACATTTGCTATCCTTCTCCCAGCAGAGCACACCATTAGTGGTAGGGTTGATCCAATCCTCATTTCGAGCAGTCGCCTTTTAAATTTGATCAACATTATCACCTTCATGCACTGGTTCTGTATACTGCTCGCCTTCTACTAGATCTAGAGGGACTATTGCTCGCGTACCATATTTTTCAAAAACCATGGTTCGCATTTTTAAGTTGATAATACCTTCCATGTCTATAGCCCAATCCAGTCCTAAAAGCGCATGGTAAGGGTCCACATCATCTACAATTTGAATCACTTTGAAATCCATGTATACCTTAACTCCCGCGATGTCTACCATAACCTTTCATATCTTGCCTAGCGGTATGATCTTCTGTTGGTTTGCCATGCATAACTGTATAGTAGACCATTCTAGCTTGGGCTCTCCCATGCTCTGCCAAGTTTGTTTAGGTAGGAAATTCACATAAGATCCTAAATGAAGGATGACCTAGTCCATTTCATAATCTCCAATCTGCGCAGTTAGCTGCATTTCCTGACTAGTTCTCTTCTTTTGCTTATAAATTTTGTTAACCTCTCTCACTTTTGTTGGTGGGGAAATCTTTTCAGTGTAGCTGTCTATCAATGCTTAGAGGTTCTCAACTACCATTTGGTTGCATACTAACTTCATACATGCCTGCAGGAATGACTTCAATTCTTCATCTGATTTAAGCTTTGTTGGGGTCTTGGAGGTAGATGCCTCATTTTTGGTAAATCCTTTTCGTGCTTCAAGGAAGGTTTCTTTCTCTTTTTGTAAGTCCATGCTTTCCCTTTTTTTAGTGGCTTTCCTAAGAAGTGCTTTGGTTGCGGCTTTTTCCTCAGCGCTTCTTGTGGCCATGCCACTACATGTAATTATGTAAATATTGGGCCCTTCATCGCGTTGTTCTTCCTTAACCCTTTTCACATTCTGCATCAACGTTTCATGTTTTTCTTGCATCTTTGCTATTAGTGCAGGGAAGTATTCGATCACATGATCCGACTGCCTACAATACCTGCAATATTTTCATGCAGGGTTTAGAAATTCCCTTTCGAAGTGTCCCACCTCCCCATAGTTATAACAGATCAGTTGTCCTCTTCCTCACCCTGTGCTTCCACCTCTCCACCCGCCCGGGCTCTTGCTAGGGAGCCACCTTTTCCAGAAGGAGATAGTGGTTTAAATGATTAGCCTATGCCCTATATAGGTTTCCTATATGAATCATCAAATCATATGTATGACAGTTGTTCTCATAATTTCCTACAGATGAGCAGACTCTGCACCACTACTACTTCAATTCTAGGAAATAAGCACCAAGTCGGGGGCAATGGTTTGTATCATGCAATCTGAATACTCAACAATTAGCACACCATAATGTGGGGGTACTTGGTCCTGCAAATTCTTTGGGGTGTAATGGGTTAGGCCCCCCAGCCTGCATGTAGTCTAATAGAAGAGGGCATTGATCCTTGGTGTGGTCTGACGCCCTGCACCATTGCACCAAACGTATGTGCTGGCTTCTTTTCCCTGTTCTTTTCGTAGATTCTAGATTTCTAGGTGGATCATCTCCAAATGGCCCTAGATGTGCTACACCCCAAACTGGGCATCATCCCTTGGCACAACTTCTAGCTTCATGGGAATTTCCAGGGCCTTTTCTTGTGTATCAATCGTCTGTTGGCCCATAGGCCCACGTAGGTGTGGTAATAACATGGCAATGAACCATTAATTTTTCTCTCTATCTTTGTACCTAAAATCTCTGTCCCTAATAACTTTCTTCAGCCAATGATCGGCCTCCCATACCAACTCTGTAGGTCCCTATCGAAAATATTTCAAGTCAATCACCAGTTGAGTGTAGCATTTCAGCTTCCGAAACTATTTTTTAACGCATCCTTAATTTCCTGTATTGACGGATCCGTGTGTTGACCAACGTACCCCATGAACCAATCCAAGGCTCTTCCCTCAAATGCTAGGGATAGCTGCACCCTTTTTACAGCATCGTTAGCAACATTCTATGCTATCCATACTGATTCTCCTACGAACCAAAATCAATCCCTCTCCTCATCTCCCACACCCTTAAAGGTAGGTAGCTTCATGTGCATGGCCATGTCGTCTTTCGACGGTGGTGGTGGGGTAGGAAAATTCTTACCCTTTCGCGGATTTGACAGTGGGGTAACCAGAAGATTGGTTCTTGCATGCGTAGGTGGCTTTCTTAAGGGACTATATACTGATGTGTCCCCTTCTTGATTAAACCTGTAATATTTACCACTTCGTGTTGTAATTTCGTTCTCATCATAGGTCATGCACATTGTGTGGCTGCATAACACACCCTTTTTGCACAATAGTATCGTAATTAGTAGTGGCAATGTTTGTAAAAAATTACCTCGGAACACTTTGAAGAATCTCTATTCTACTTCTGAATATGACATAAATTGATCGACAACACATTCCGTCACTAATCCACCTAATATACTATCAAACAAATGATCCATAGTCATGGTAATTTTATTATTATTTTTCTCCAATTGTTGCACCAACTCGGGGGTCCATTGCGTGACCTGATCGTCCTTCCAGCAAGTCTGAAATTTCACCAATCGAGCTAACCACTCCTGAAATTCGTGTGTGAAGGATACAAAGAATTTTTTGTACACTTCTGTAAAAATATACCTTTTTTTCCACTCCTCTATGGATAGCTTCATACTCCTATTTTCTTTTAGGGAAAATTCCTCGATCTGTTTTTTGAACCAATCTTATAACTCAGGTTTCAATGGTTGCCATTGACCCCCTGGCATTACCCGATCCCTCTCTCGAAATTTTCCCAGTCCTAGCAATGGAACAATTTTTTGGCTTGAGGGGTCTTGACCTAGGTTTAGATTTAAAGTTTTCCAACAAACCCCTATACTACTGGCCCTTTCAGCAATGACCAGCTTGCGCAGGCCAAGGTCTCACTCGAACTAGTATGGGACGGTGCTGGAACCAAGTTTCTGCACATAGAGATAGAGAAGAGTAATAAAAGGGGGCACCCTCATATCTAATGCGAGCCCTAACCCAAAATACTTAACAATGAAATTAACAGAATATCTTATGCGAAGTTCGTAAATTGTTAGATAACTTATAACCAGAGTAATTACTTAACAAAATCTATGCATTCAGGCTATGACATCCACGTGCACATCAATAGACCACTAGTAATTACACAGCTATCATATCTTCAACCAATAATCATAACACAAAAACACAGAGATTTCACAAAACAATATTCTCATGTAATTATAACTAGGTTCCACTTACAGACTTCTTCTTATCGGCCCACCCACACATCCAGTAGGAGCCCTTACCCATACAATCGATACAATAAAGCCACAATTTGTAGTTCAAGTCTATCTCTTTCTTAGCCTACCTCTAGACTCAATCTGACCATCTACTTATAGCACTTTAGCCTCCATTATCCTATGGTCCGCAAACCATGGTTTGTGGATGCTAGGTCTACCCTTTTAACCCATTACAATTCATTGGGGGTTTGACCCACCACCAACCCTCTTCGCTAAACAAATTATTACAGAAATATTACAAGACTTGGACAAAATTGGGGCTAGGAAACCCTATTCCAACATATGTTGAGAGTTGTTATAAAGGGTTTTTAATATAAGAGAGGTATGGATTTCAATGAAACATTTTAGCTTTAATTTTAAAATGACTTTAGTTAAAACTATTTTAAGTTTAATGGTAGTAAAATGTTTCGATCATAAATAGTTAAATGTATAGATATTATTTCCCAGTGGGGAGTCAGAGGAAGAGATTTACATGCAACAACCTCAAGGGTATGATGTCAAAGGGAAGGAGAAATTAGTATGCAGGTTGAAGAGCTTTTGTGGCTTAAAGCAAGCTCCAAGGTAGTGATATTTTAAATTTGATACGTTTATTTTACAGAAATGGAGAAATGTTGAGGTCTAAAATGGGCCTCCTAAGAAATATTATAAAATAATAGTGGAAATACTAAAATAAGAATACATTACATCATCAAATTTAGAGGGAAAACCCTGCTACACAAAAAAATGAGAAATACATGAAAAAATGTGATAGAAATCATGTTTTTTCATGTATTTCTCATTTTTCGTGTATCAAGGTCCATCTAAAGTATGCAGCATGCATACTCCTTGGATGAGGAATTAAATTTTGTATCCGACGAGTGCTCTCACTCAAAATTTGAGTAAAACCATGGGAGATAAGTTGAAAAAGTAGTTTTTTATTTTTAATCTTTTTACATTTTTACTACACAAATAGTGAATCATCCCTCGTGGTTGACATCATCATATTGAATCATATTGGTTCGTATAAAGTTTATTTTGGTTGTACATTTTTGTTTTTAGGCCCATTCAGACCTCAAAAATTATAGAATAAGGTTATAGTAGATGGCATATTAACCATTGTGCTTATTTTAAGAGAGTAGATAATGGTAGTTATATTTTCTTGTTACTGTATGTAGATGACATGTTTTTTGCAAATTTTAACATGCAAGATATAAATGTACTGAAAATAAAATTAGTTAATTTAATTGCAATGAAGGATTAAGGTGCTACAGAAAAAATCCTTGGTATGATAATAAAAAGAGATAGAAAAGGTCATAGGTTAATATTATCTTAGCATGAGTACATAAAGAAAGTGTTGGAAATATTCAAAACGTCAGATCCAAAAATAGTTAGTACATCATTGGTTCTCCATTTCAAATTGACTAAGGAGGTGTGTCCTAAGACACAGGAGGAGATAGACTATACGTTCAATGCTACTTTCTCATCAATGTTTGGCTCTAGATATTTCACATGTAGTGGGAGTTGTGATTAGTATATAAACAATATATATATATAAATTGGAATGTAGTAAACTCGATTATTAGGTATTTGATAGGTACTACTACTCAGGCACTATAATTCAAAGGTTCAAACATTATTCTACAAGGATTTGTTGACTCAAATAGGTAGGTGATATAGATACTAAGAGCAGTACAATAACCCCGGGGGTTAGCTCAATTGATCAAGCTCTCGTCATTAAAGTGCCTCACTATTGAGAGGTCAATTATATTTAAATTGAATTTATAGGAATCTATGCATCCTCAAATTTATTTTCATGTGCACATTAATTGATTTGAATCTCTTTGTTGACCTAGTACCTTAGTTGTTTTTAGCCTATATGATCTTTGAAATTATTTCTGCTTGCAAATTTGAAATAAAAATGTCCAAAAAAAGTAATTTCTAGCTTAAATACACGACACCATATTTACATTTGTTCAACTACCTATCCACCAATTTTAGAAACAAAGAAGAGGAACATGAGCAATAGGAGGATAAAAGAGAGGTTCGATATAGTTTTTTATTTTTCTATTATGTTATCTCTATGTTCATTATTAGTGCATTTTTGTTAGCAATTATAAGCAATATATAATGTAAGTTCCAACGTTACAGTGAAATCTATGTTACTGCTAAGTTCATTATCTTAGTCCACCAGTGCATTATTGTTAGAAATTGTAGGTAATCCACAATCTAAGGTCCAACATTGGGGTGGAAGAAGTTGCTAGAAATTGTAGGTAAGCTACAATCTAATGTGAAACATTAGGGTGGAAGTAAAGGTGCTTCCCTCGACATTTATTTTTTTGTGTATTTTCTTCATGTGTATTTCTTTGAAATGTCTCAAGGACTATCACTTCGATAATCGTAGAAACCCTTTAAACATCTAAGTGTGGAGCTAGTAAAGGCTTTGCATATCTAGCATTTCATACAAACTAAATTTAAATTTTTTTGAAAAACATACAGTCTTCAAACATCATTCTTATATGAAGCCAGGATAACTCATAGATGATTTAGGTTACCTTTTGTTGTACATAATTTTTTATCAATGAATAAATCCTTCTTGGAGCATACCTAAATTTGACTTTCTCTATGCAAATTATTTTTCTTTCTCATCCACTTTTATTAGTTTACAAGCATGTTTCAGTATTATTTTTGCATGTTCAATTATTGTACATATTAGAAGACTTATTTACTAATTATGATTAATTTCCATATACTTATAGTTCATGGGGTTTATGAATATATTCACAAATTTAATGATTCATTTTAAACTTTGGTTTTCTTCTACACATAAAATTTATTTTTGCATCTTATTTTATAATCAAAGTATAGTTATGTATTTTCCATCTTATTCTCTTAAAAATAAATTAGAATTTATTTTAATTAATTGATAGTTATCATGATATTTCATGCATTTCTAGTTCATTTATGCACTAAAATTTCAAGGATAGTAATTTAATTAAATAATCAAAGGCAATCAAGTATTGATTTAATGTACACAACACAATCTATGCAGACACAAAATGATATTACTAGTACCCTTCAAGGGAAGGACTTTGTTTTTCTATCTAATTAATTAATCTAACCACATAATTATTAAGTTTAGGGATTAAAAATTAATCTAGGTTTCCATGTTTTTTTTTTTACACTTGAGGGCCCTTCAAGGGTGTTTTCAATGTTTTTATTGATTCTCATTTTTATCAATTCATCCTAATTCAAATATGGTATCTAATATAAAGAAGATAATGTAGACTTGGTGCACTTGACCCCAAGGTAATCAAACTGATGGCTTGGAAAATATTTTAGATTATTGAAACATGAATTTAGAAAATGGAACAATTGATTTCGTTAATGCTTAAGGGTTGGGCTCATCTTGTTGACTTAAACTAATTCAAATTAAATAAATCACCTTAAAAATAATATAAATTTATTATCTACACATTGACTTCATATCATTATTTAAACTATAAGTTTACTTTGTCATGATTTGAACTAGTGGTAATAAATCACTTATTAGATTAAAATTAATAAATCACCTAAAACATTAAATGATAATGTTTCAAACAAAAAATTATATATTTCCCATCATTTATAAATTGTGCACCTATAGTGTCACCTCCACTTCCACCCACTTCAAATAAAATATATAGTTCAACTCACATTTCCCCTCATAGTTATAATTGGGGATTGAGAGTGAAACTTTACATTTTATTATGGGTGAGGTTGGGGGCTAAACCTATGCATTTTCATGGATGGTGGTGGGCAAAAAAACAATGTATTTGATTGTCGGTGGACTAGTGGTGAAATTGTGTATTTCTTTATGGGCACGAGTGGGAGGTGAAATTGTGCATTTTTATTCACTATGGGTGGTGGGTAAAGTTGTGAATTTTAGTTTTGAAACAAATGGAAAGTTTTATCCCCAACCCCCACCACTATGAAATGCATAAATTTTCCCCTCACCCCCATACACAATAAAATGTACAATTTCACCCTCCACACTGCCCATAGTTTCAAATGTACAATTTCCTGCACTATATCCACCTATAGCTTCACCTTTGGTGGGGCTCAAACTACGCATTTTAAAATACAACATTTCACCCCACGCTCACCCCCACCCCATGTTAATCTCATGTAATTTGTTTTTATTTAGATTTTAAAACATATACTTTAATTCTTTTTTTTCTTTTTTTTTTTAGATTGTATATTTTATTGGTTTTTTTTTTTTTTATAAATTTTAGATTGTATATTATTCTATTTATATCAAACAACAATCATTATTTTTTTATTATAATTGTTTTAATTTAAAAAAAATAAATACATTTTTATTATTTATATTGTAAAACAATTTATATGTTTTTCCTTTATTGTTTTTTAATTTTCAAATTGAATAGTTTAAAAAATTTATTAAACAAACAAATCTTTTTATTATAATTGTTTTAATTTAAAAAAAATAAAAACAAATTTTTAAAATTTTATATATTGTTTTGTTTCTCATTAGAAAACATTAATATAATTTTTTATTTTATTGTTTTCTTTGTTTTTATATTAAACAATTTTTTTTTTTTTTTTAATATAATTTTTTATTTAAAAAAAAAATTAAAAAATATGTTTTTTAGATATTTATTGCTTTTTTTTTAATTACAAAACTATAGATTTTATATATTTATTGTTTTTTATTTTAAAAATTAAAAAAAAAAGTTTTGGTCAGGTCAGCAGGGGGCGGACAGCCTGGCACCATGGTGGCATGCCCAATCGACTCCCACCTAGCCGGGTCGTAAGGCCTACGGCGACGCCATGGATGGTTGCCAAGTCGTCTCGACTCCCAAGTGGGCAACCAATTTTTTTTTTTTCTTTTAACAAAAAAACATATAAAACATTAATTTTTTTTTTTTAAGAAATAAATAATTATATTATATATATATATATATATATATAACTATTTTTTTTATAATTTTAAATATTAAAAAATTAATTTATAGTTTGGTCAGACTATGGATACTGCTTGACGCAATAAGGAGATTGTTGCACACACTTATAAAAGTCAAGCAAGTGGCCCACTAGGTTTATTAAAGCTTATTCATGATTGGAAGAATGTCAAGGAAATAAATAAAACTGATTCCTCATGGTATCTTGAAGAAAATGAAATAGAGACTAATATACATATCTATCTAGTTTGTGGTATGACTGACTTAAATGACCCATATGAAGTGATTGGCAGAGTATGAGACATATGTATGGTTCCAAATACAAACACTATTTTGGTTCTTGCAAGGGAGTCTAATAAACATGACAAGGTTAGATATCGTCTATCAAAAGTCAAGTATGACATAGATGAAATATCTACTAAGTTTTCTAAAGAAATATCAAGCAACATTGTATGCTTATTTATATTTCCGCTATGTACTATTGTAAGGATCATTCATTTTTTATAAATTATTGATCATTGACATGTTTTATTTTGTTTCATAGGATTTTGTTCCAACTATTTCAAACATGTTTGAAGGTATTTATTATATGGAGCCAAATGTTATGACTTGATCAACACTTTCCATACAAAGAAATAAAATGAAAGGAGATTGAAGCAAAGATCAATAGCTCGTGACATTTCAATAGTACAAAGAGGGGATCAACCAAGAGTCACTAAGGTGGGTCAATCTAGTAAAACTAAACATGTTTCTTTTGAAAATGTGGAACATGAAACTGAAAATTATGATAGAATTAGTGAGGAGGAGATTAGAATTGTTGTGCAAAAGGAGAAAAAAATTCAAACACCAAAAACAAAAATGGCCAAAGATGTTTCTCTTTTACCTGATGATGAAGAGCTTGTTTATAAAAGAACTGATATGTTAACCAATAAGAATAGGAAATCAAATATTTGTCAACCTATAAAAATCATGATCAATGGTGAAGAACAAACTAGAAGCTCAAACGGAAACAGAGAAATCATAACACCATATGTTGAGTTAGAGGATGGCATTATTTAAACAAAACAAAATGCCATTCGATATGAATTGAGGAAGAATAAATTAATTCTTGGTGGCCAAACATTTGAGCTTAATGTGAGCCAATTTTATAGGACAAATGAAGGACAATATCAATATCGAATTTGAAAGGTCCATCACCTACATGTACATAATCTGAAAACATTGTTCAATTTCAATCCATATATGTATGTGGTGGATTATGTGGTTCTTGTTGATCCACGTCAAGTTCCCAACAAACAGGCATTTGAAAAGACAAAATGTTTTGATTATAAGTATTATGTAATTGGAGAGAACCATTCGGTAGAGGCTAAAGGACAATTGATTGAGGAATATCCCAATAACTATCTTTTTCAAACAATGAAATGCATCATTTACGTTGGCTTAAAAGAAATAGAATCAAAATTATTGGCATTCGATCATAATGCAGATAATGAGTACGGAATGAAAATGACTTTCATCCAAAGGGATAGATTTATTCATAATGAATTCACAGAAAAATGGGTGGGATAAGATACAAGTTACTCTAACATTTTGAAAGGAATGTTTAATGGAAACAAGTTATCCAATTGATGAAAAAATCAAAGAAAAAGATGGAAAAATGCATTCAATTATATTCATAAGCATGGATAACATTTTTTAGTTTGCATTTAGAGCTCAGGAGATATTCAATTTGATTGATGATATTTTTGAGCAGTGGGAGAATATTTCCATAAAAAATTAGAAAGTTAAAAATAGTAAACCCATAATATGTAACAACAGTAAGACAGGTCCTAAAATGAAGCAACTTCTAGAGGATATGACTATCACACCTTGGAGAAAAATGCAAGGTGTGAAGTATGAGAAACTAGTCAAATCAGTACTATCCCATGTGAAGTTGAGTGAATTATCAATGGATGAAATGTGTGCAGAATTTCAAAAGTAAGTTTCTTGAATTATTTCTTATTTTCCTTCAATTATAATTTTATTCTAAATAAAACATAATGTGGTTGGCAAATTTTTTTATAAATGTCACTATACTAATAGTTTTAACTTTATTTATTTAGTAAAAATATTTCTATGAAAATACAAGAACATATGGTTAAAATGTTGAATGAAGACAGTTGGGATGATGTCATGCACCGCTACCTAGAACCAAGTTCTACAACAACACTTAAATATTTTTATATTGTATTCAATAAGGTCTGTTTATTTATACATTCATTATATTCATATTTAAACTATTTTTATTTTATTACTTATAGATATACATTTTTATGTCATTAAAGATGTCGAAGAAGGATGGAAATGGAGTACCAGATACTTTCAAAATCTTTATTGAAAAAATTAAGCTAGAAAAGATGAGGAAGAAGCATCTTATGAATGTTGAACTTGATCCTACTCTTAATCACTGCATTTGGAATGGGCTCGAAAATATCCAATATCAAATGATACAAGGTGACTGTGAAGACATTGCATCACTAATACCTAAAAGGGAATATGCCCTAGTTATTGCATATATTCCTCATGGTTTTATTTTCCCATTCATTGAATATGATAGTGAATGATATACTTATCAAGCTTTTAGTAAAGTGGTTACGGGTTTTCAAGAAGTGACAACATCACCACTTTGGTGATCTGTGACATTTCATTCAGACACACAGTTTTCAATCTTATTAACAAACTTCAGGGGAAAAACAAACTCAAGGATGCAACTTACATGGTATGACTTTGAAATTTTATGTTTGAGTACTGTTAATTTTTTTTATTTATGTACAATTTAATTGAACTTTTACTATTTTATGTTACATGTAGAAGTCAAATATTGTTTCTTCTGAAGATCAACCTATTATAAATGATTGTAAGTTCATCCATGTTGAACGTTGGACAAAAGAGGATAGTTATAAGTGTATTCTTATGAATCAAGTAGATGGGAAGAGTCATAGTCAAGTATTGGTTCATGATGTAGTTGTAAGAAAACTAGCATATGAGGATAAAGATGCAAAAATAGATATAGTTAAAATTTATCAAAAACCACAAGAATTGATTAACTATCTTATAGATCTATGTTCAAATGAAGGAGATTGGGTTTTGAATTTATTCTCAAGTTCAGGTAAGTTTTATTATACAAATTTGAACTTAAATTTTTTATTTTTTATGTCTTTATACTAATTTTCTTATTTATTACTTCTGTGCTTGATGATTAGGTACAACACTAGCATGTTGTCTACCAAAAGGAAGAAATTGCATTGTCATTGAGAAAGACCCTTTGCAATGAAAATTTATTCAACAAATAATTAATGCTCTTGAATTCCTTCCAGATGTGAAGCAAGAAGTTAGCATGAGGAAAGAGGATTTTAATGAATCATGTGTGGCAAAAAAAACACAGGAACCTCAACCACCATTATCTGGAATTATTGGAAAGGGACACTTTGGAAGATTTGTAGACATGAAATATCTATTGGAAGATGACAATGACCAAAATGAAGCAGAAAATGTTGCGGAAGAAGACATCAATGATGTTCTAGAAGATGTTGAACATGGATTAGTTGATATTGTTGATTATCTTTAAGTTATGCTTGTAAATAAAGCTCAGTTTTGAGATCTATGAATCAATTTTACTTGTAATGTTTAGACTTTGATATTTTATGAGAAGAATCCTTATTTTTTTCAAAAAACATGTGATTACTATTATTTTTTGACATAAAATTCAATAAAAATGCCATTTTCTTAACTTTTTTTGTTAATATTTTCGAAAAAAATTAGTTTACTTAACATGTTTTTTTAAACAAAAAGTCTCTAAAAGTGTATTTTTTCCATTCTATTTATATTGAAAATTTGTATTTTTTTTGTTATATAGTTCAAATATTTGTTTTTTAATGACAATTATTTGATGTGCATTGAAATATTAATTAACAATACATAAACATGTAGAAAATATAAACTTTATAATATTGACCCTTTTTTCATTTTTTTATGTATGTGAAAAAATGAAGATTTCATTACAAATTTTTATTTTAAAACAATTTAATTTTTTCTTTTTAAAACACAAGTACATAAATGTGCTTAAAAATAAACATCTCAGGGAAGAGCAAGACATTAGAAAATGTATAGTGTCAAAATCAATCCTCTAAAAAAATGTTGGTGATGATAACCACCACTATTCAAATTCGACATAAAAAGTATCACACAAAAAAAAATTAAAAAAAATTAAAAAAAAAAATTAAAGTGCCAAAAACATGCTCCAAAAAAAAAAGTGATTCTGCATCACCACTTTTCAAAATTGGGTGTTCTTCTTGCTACCTCAAAAAAGTAGGTACCAGTTCAACTACCTATTTTATCGGTAACTATGTTTTCCTTCCAACCACAAACTCAGCTCATGCTTCAATTCTGCAATTTCTTGTGCTTTGATACCATGTAGAAATTATACAATATGCATGTATATCCTGGATTCACCCGATCTAAAAATATTCTAAAGTTAAATACGGAATCACTTCTACAAAGCTTCGTGGAATTAAAAACACAATCGCCAATTAGATAAGCATGAAGAAAGATCAATCACACACAACATAGGTAATTTCCTGGGGAAAGCTTACAGCTAAAAGCCCCACTATCTTCTATTGTATATTATAACATGGATCATGAAACAGTTACATACAAAACTCTAACCACAAGATCTCTTAGTACATCAGCTAATTGTCTCACACTGTCATACAAAAATTGGAAAATCACTTAGCCAATTTATTGTCTCCAGACAGCATGCCTTCATTGTGTAATCTCTACTAAAAGAAATCGCTGAATTGATGCCTTCTTTCCTGCCTTGAATGCGCAAGTATCATGTGCTAATCCAATGTATGTGTGCTTGCATGTGTGCAAGCGGATAATGTCACAACTGATAGTTTACTTCCCTTTCACCTAGAACTCATATAGGTTTCCATTTGATTTGACATGCATGTAGCTAATAATAGTAAATCTTCAGTTGCATGTGATATCACTACTTGTGAATTAATTAATAATTAATTCACTTGATCTCTCACTAGTGTATCTTCAGTCACAACTAGCACAACTGAGTTAAAATATGTACAACTTGCACAACTCGTGCACCACTGAACTTTCAACTCTGTTACAGCTAGAATCACTCAGTTAGAACTAAATTCAACCAGCATGTCCCACCAATGAACCTCTCAACTCGAAATTCACTTAGCTAACTGATTTTCCACTTCAATTAACTATTTTCAATTTCTCATTGAGAATATATTATATTTTAATCTCCATCTAAATTAAGGGATAACAAAAATATACATACACCTAAAAATAGCCTGTGGGCCTCACCCTAGTGTAGGTGCTTAATTTTCACTAGGATCAAAAAAATTTCTTGTTGAATCTCAACATAAGTCATATTATCATGAGAAGGACATTCATCTAATGCAATTATACTTTGATACCAATACAAAAAAAACATCATATGTAATTAGTTGAGAACGATAGATTGTTTAGCGTAGCATTATTCTTGAAGTGAAAACGTCCTTTATGATTGTCACTTTCTGACATATTATTCCAAGTAATGAACATGCATAGACTATTTTTTATATTTTTGTTAGATTTTTTAACTCACCCATTGTATGTTTTTAATGAGTTTGTGTTATTACCTTTTTTTTCATTGTGTAGAAAATTAAGTTTCAATTCATATTCATCTTCCATTCATTCTCATTTTTTATTTTGTGTGATTTCAAATAATTTTTTACCAAGTAAACAATATCAAAGTTGTTAAATATAGAATAAATTGCAACAACAACTACAATAGTTATGATCCAAAAGTTGGTGAAAAACCTACATATTGTGATGAAACACCATATTTTAAAGTTGTTGGTTTATTTGAACTTGAGGAATTGGAGAAGTATATACCTTTTAGAAAAGTGATGTATAAGAAAACAAATAAAAAATATATAAATATTCTTGATTTTGATATAGCTATCCATAGACCTTATTTTCATGTGAAACCTATAGAATATGAATTATAAAGAATATGGCAGGGTTATCTAGATGCGTAAAGACCAAGTTTGAGCAAAATAATTTATTTGGTTCGAAATCACATGCCTTTGGGGGTGCCTTTCGAATTAATTTCCCCTTGGGACGTGATAAGACATTTTTGGTAAAACTAATAGAAACATGCAAAATGATTTGCAATAGTTTATAACAAGAACCTAGAACAACATTACCCATGATTTTTCTTTTCCAAAACATGGAAAATTGAATAGCATAGCTTTTAACTAAATATTTTTCTTATTATTACATATGTTTCTATACATTGCTAACGAATCACTAATATTTTACAATGTTTTCTAATTTTTTAGAAGATTAACCAAGAAATTTTCAATACTTTATAACCTAGTGAAAATTTTGCCAATATTTAAGAAAATTTTATAATTTAGTGAAAAACTTGCCAAAAAGTTAAATATGTATATTATATTAATGAAAAAATAGCCTATACATTTTTCTATATACCATGGGGATCCACCCATTTATTATACATATAAATTTGGGCGATTTCTTAAAGTTTTCCTTGTTAATTATTGATTTAATGTACACAATACAATTTATATACACACAAATTGAAATGATTAGTACCCTTAAAGGGAAGGACTTTGTTGAACTCTCTAATTAATTAATCTAAGCACATAGTTGTTAATTTTAGGGATTAAAATTTAATCTAGGTTTCCATGTTTGTTTTTACACTTGAATGCCCTTCAAGGGTGTTTTCAATGTTGTTATTGATTCTCATTTTGATCACTCCATTCAAAGATGGTATCTAGTATAAAGCAGGTAATGTAGACTTGGTGCACTTTTCCCCAAGGTAATAAAAGTAATGGCTTGCAAAACATTATAGATTAATGAAAACATATTAGAAAAATGGAACAGTTGATTTGGTTAATTCTTAAGGGTTGGTCTCATCTTGTTGACTTAAACTAATGCAAAATAAATACATCACGTTAAAAATAATATAAATTTATTATTTACACATTAACTGAAACTTCATATCTTTATTTAGACTATAAATTTACTTTTCCATGCTTTGAACGTAGTGGTAATAAGTTACTTATTACATTCAAATTAATAAATCAGCTAAACCATTAAATGATAATGTTTCGAACAAAAAATTTATATAATTCCCATCATTTATAAATTGTGCACCCATAGTGTCACTTCCACTTCCACCCACATTCAACAAAATACATAGTTTCAACTCACATTGCCACTCATAATTATAATTTGGGATTGAGAGTGAAACTTCACATATTATTATTGGTGATGTTGGGTGCTAAAACTATGCATTTTCATCGATGATAGTGGGCAGAAAAACTATTTATTTGATTGTGGGTGTACTCTGAGTGGTGAAATATGTGTATTTTTTTATAGGTAGGGGTGGAAGGGGAAATTGTGCATTTTTATTCACTATGGGTGAGGGTAATGTTGTGATTTTTAGTGGTGAAACAAATGCACAATTTTATCCCCAACCCCCACCACTCTGAAATACATAATTTTTCCCCTCAACCCCATACTCAATAAAATGTTTAGTTTCACCCTCCACAATACCCATAGTTTCAAATGTACAATTTCCTGCACTATCTCCACCTATAGTTTCACCTTGGGTGGGAGCTAAAATTATGCATTTTAAAATACAACGTTTCAGCCCCACCCCATGTTCATCTTATATAATTATGTATTATGATGGAGTGGGTAATGAAACTATGCATTCTAATATGAACGATTTCGAATGCACAATATCATCACACATCCTGAGTCTCACAGGATTTGATTATATCTCATTAAGGTGGAGAATAAAAACATTTATTTCAAAATGCACAATTTCATGTGTCATTGTCAGCCATTAAATAGAATCGAGGTGAAAATTTACATTTTAAAATGTAGAGTTTTAATTCCAACCTTCAACTCCCCACCCAAATCTCATCATTTTTAATTATATAGTCATAATTCCTAAATATTATATAATTTCTAATTAAATATATAAAAATATCACCCTTAAATTTATAATAATGTATATTTTTTTAACAATAATTATATTTAAATTCATTATCATATAAACTCTCCATTTATAATTATAGTTAGATATAATTTAAATGTTTTTTATTAATATATTTATATATAAATATAATTTAAATATTTTTTATTAATATTTATAATCATTTAGAACAAATGTTATGATTGATTGAAAAAAAAAATTATAAAAATATAAATCAAGAAATAAAAAAAGAAAATCAATATTTAATAATTTAAAATTTTCACATTATATTTCCATGTTTGAAATATAATATAGAGCAATGTCACCAATAAACATTTTATAAGTTAATATGGAATATTTACTTCATTGTTATTGAAATAATAATGAAAAAAATATATTATAAAATGTATAAAATGTTTGGAAAGCTTTATAATTTTTAATATGTGGGTGTGCTATAGGATGTTTTATATTTATAAAATTACCAATTATTTTTGAAATTGCAAATTTACATCTAAATAATAAAAAAATTGGGAAGGTTGTTTTCAAAAACTAAATCACTAAATATATATGTATATATATATATATATATATATATATATATATATATATATATATATATTATATATATATATATATATATATATATATATATATATATATATATATAAATAAAAAAAAATAAAAAAATAAAAAAATAAAAAATTGTGATTTCTAATTAAAATAAATAAATATTTAGGGATATTCACAACTTATAGTGAATTACTAAATATTAACTAAAATTAAATAAATATTTCACCAACTATAATAAATTAGTGAATATTAATTAAAATGAAATAAATATTCCCCACTATAATAAATAAGTGAAAATTAATTAAAATAAAATTAATATTTCACCAAGTGTTCCAATGAACTGAAAAAGTGCACCTATCTATCCTCACTATAGATGAATAGTGGTCATGAACTGCCATTTAGGATGCTATGCTAAGTGTCTCTTATAACCACATCTACATTTTCAAAGTTATGTAACTTTTCTAATTTTGTATCAAAGGACATAATTTTGTATTAAAAGACTTTAAAATTGTCCTTGCTTAATATGGGGAATTCTTCTAAATGAGAAAATAAAGATATGTTGAGATTTTTTTACTTCAGAATCCTTGGTAAACACCTTTGAGAATTCAATTAACTTATTATTTGAACAAAACTTTATCTTTCTCAAATCATGAATATATTGTTGATGTAGACAAGCACATCAACTCAAATAACAAAACATAATATTACATGTAGATAGAGATTCTTAGCATAAAATATCACATGTTAATAAATCACCTTTCACTTTTGCCCAAAAAATCTTAATTAAATTAAATAACTATTAAGCCACAACTTAACTTTTAAACTAAGACCCTCAGTTCCAAATAAAATATCATGAGATATGATGATAAATTCATTGGCACTCTAAAACCTGGTCTTTTGACTAAACATGTTATCACTCAAATCCAATTTTTTCAAATTATGCCTACCGCCAGAGGTCATGCTAAGGCAATAACAACCTTAGGAAAGGATCATGTTGTTATGAAAATAGACAATCTTAATTTTTTTGGGACAAAAATAAAAAGTTCACGGATAAATCTAGCAGCATCCCTTGAATTACTATTATTTATGAAATATAGTTCTTCCAAGTCTTTTTGAAATTTTAAGAGAGACCCAAAAGCCCTAACTCCCTTATCATCACCTAACACATTGTTAAAGAGATACAAGGATCTCAACTCACGCCCATGCAAAAATAGATTAAGAGCTTCAACCTCGTACCTTCCTGCAATAAAATCTGCAAGATCTACATCTTTGAGATGTTTATGAACCTGCCATACTTTCGAGTGTTTTAAGTAAATACTTCAACTACCTTGCAGGGCCTGTCCTTGATCACGATGTAACTTTTGACATTCTTCCTCTCGGAATTTACAAGGGTGTTTTCCTGGAGAGGTTCCCATCCACTTACAAGTATTAGTCTGCGATGGCTCCTTTACACATAATTTTAATCTATTTCTTCTACAAAATTCCTAATTTTCGTCACTTTCTCCTCTGGTGGGTGTGCAGGTAAGTCATATCACTTTCCAGGTATTTCTAACCCTGAACAGTAATTTAATATATATATATATATATATATATATATATATATATATATATATATATATATATATATACATATAATTATAATGCGAACAGTAAATTTTTTATTTTTTATGGATAATTTTTACTGATGTCCATCGTTTCCAAGTGCTGCTTAGTCTATGGATCATGCATAAGAAGAGAGCGGCCCGCTTGTAAAGGCTATTGGTCGACTGTCACCGATGTTAATGCCAAATGCAATCCTTCTACTTCGAGAGCCAGAGGTATGGTTCGTGTTTCTACGTGGTAAACAATTAAATTATTAGACCGAGGAAGAAAATCCAAAGATTTTATTGGTTAAATTTATCTAGTCAAACCCATCATACGAACACTCAGTTTTTGTAAATATAAAATAATTTAATTTTAGAAATACTCAGTTATTGTAAATATAAAATAATTTAAAAAATAAAATTATATGTCTCATGTACTTTTAGGTTGATAATGAAACAAATTTAAAGAAGAGATTTATTTGAAATTTTAGGAAAAGAAAACTCGTACAATAATAATAAGACTTGCAATATTACATTTAGTTATATGGAGAAAGCTTTCTGACTTATTTTGGGAATCTGTAAACTCCATAAAATGGCTTTGGTGTGGACATGCCCATTACCCAATATCTTGCTTTGTCCCAAATGATGAACATAGCAACAACTCCACCAAATCCGATCCCTAATCCCAATGACAATGCTAACAAGGACACATTTTCATTGGCGTAGCTCAACAATCCCCATTTAGCATTACTGTTGTTGCTATTGCCTCCAACAATTGGCTTATCATTTTTCTTGCATGTTGGTAGAGGAAGCCCACATAAGCATTCATTCTTGTCAAAAGATGTTACATTGAAAGTGGAAAATTGTGTCCGTGTTGGAATTGAGCCACAAAGGTTGTTATATGAAACATTGAAAGAAGCCAACATTGATAATCTATAGAGAACTTCAGGAATAAGTCCACTCAATTTGTTTTTTGACAAGTCTAATTTCTCCAAAGAAGGCATCTTACTGAGAGATGCAGGAATATGTCCTTCCAATTGATTTCACGATAAATTTAGTAGTCTTAAGCTACTCATGCTTCCTATATTTGTAGGGATTTCTCCTGTAAGATTATTACAAGACAAATCAAATATAGTGTTTGCACGCGATAGATAAGACACATTATACTCAATTCCTTTCATGTCAATAATAAATTCCAAATATAATTTTTCATTATTTGGCACATTTGCAAATCCCATGAGCCTCTCAAGATGTGTTGGTATCCTTCCACTAAATTTGCTGTTGGATAAATCCAACACATGCAACTTGGTAAGATTTGTGATGTCTTGAGGAATATAACCATGCAGATTATTATAACCAAGGATTAGAGCTTCCAAGTCCTGAAAATATGTGATGTATTGAGGAAGGTCCCTCGTCAATCCATTTTTCCTGAAATCCAGGAGCCAAAGTTGTGTACAATTGGCCAAAGATGCATGCAATGTCCCATTAAACTTATTAGAGTGAGTAGATAATATTCTCATATCGGTACAATTGCCAATGCCATTAGGAATCGGTCCCTCCAAGTTGTTTTTTGATAAATCTAATGTGTCTAAGGAAATCAAACCATTAATACTCTCAGGTATACTCCCTGAGATATCGTTATTATATATGGTTCGTGTAGAGAGAGAGGTTAAATGGCCTGTGCTATATGGAATATGTCCAGTTAACTTGTTTGAATGCAAGCTTAAGTATTCCAAGAAATGAAGCTTTCCTATGGATCTTGGAACTGAGCCTTTCAAATTGTTGTTTGAGAGGTAAAGGAATTGAAGGTTATTTAAATTGGTAATGGTTTCAGGAATGCTACCACTGAGTGTATTATTATTAAGTTTTAGTTTACTCAAATAACTCAAATTATTAATAGTTATAGGAATACTACCATTTAATGTATTATTACTCATATCGAGGGAATCCAATTGACTCAATTGGGTAAGAGCTATAGGAATGCCACCACTTAGCATGTTTGAAGAAAGATCTAACATTTCCAATTGAGTCAAGTTGAGAATAGCTTTAGGTATATTGTTAGTGAGCCTATTGAAATGGATACTTAGGTAGTTCGAGGTGGTTAGCTTGGCAATGCCTTCAGGGAGGTCGGTGAGTTTATTGGCAAAAAGATCTAAGGAGGTAAATTTGGTCAAATTGGCAATTTCTACAGGGATGTGAGTGATTTTATTGGTAGGGAAAGATAAGGAGGTAAATTTGTGAGTGAGTTTATTGGTAGGGAAAGATAAATAGGTCAATTTGTTCAATTTCTACAGGAATGTGACTAAATCGACAATTGTAAAGTGTTAAGTCGATCAGTGTGGTCAAGTTGCCAATGGGTTTAGCTAGGCTTGTTGTGAGCTTAATAATAAGATATAGACGAGAGAGGGGAAGCCTAAATATTCCATGAGGAATACAATCAGAAATATTAAAGCCAAAAATCGATAATTGCTTAAGTTTTGTCAAATTACCTAACTGATGTGGTGTATTTCCTGAAAATTCATTCCTGCTTCCTAGAAGCAGTTGCTCTAGTTTCTGCAGCTGCCCCAACTCAACTTGAATAGGATCCTCCATTGAATTACTGCTCAGGTCAAGTAGTCGCAACGCTTTAAGCTAGCTAATCTGTGGTGGAATTCCTCCTTTCAATTCATCATTTTTAGAAATATTGAGGGCGCGGAGTTGTGCAGCAGGCCTAATTCGACTGGAATAGACCCCTTGAGCCCATTCCAGCTCAGGTCAACTACTTGCAACAATTTAAGTTGGCCAATCGCAGGAGGAATTCTTCCATTTAAAGCATGACCAGAAACATTGAAAGTGCGCAATAAAGACATATTGCCGAGAGACACAGAAAGGGTACCTTCAAACCAGTAGGTACCAGTGGGCAATGAAAACCAAGATAGGTCAATGTGGATGACTCTTTTGCTGTTTTTCCGACAGTGAATGCCATACAAATTGCAGATGTTCTCCGAGTTTTCTATCGTCCAGTTGGAGAGCACGACAGATGGATCCACTGTAATGGACTTTCTGAAGGATAAGAGAGCATGGAGGTCCCTTTTTTCGTGGGTGTCCATTGATGGTGGAGGCAGAGAGGCAGCCATAAGGCAGGGAAGGAATAATTTGAGAGAGGCAACGATGAACAGAAGTGATGATAACTTGAGAAAGGGATGCACAGAAGCGATGCACAGAAGCTCCATTTCTCCCTTCCCAATTACAGAGGGTTGTGAGTACTTGAGAGTGAAATTTCACATATTATTGGTGAGTTTGGGGGCTAAAATTATGCATTTTCATTCATGATAGTGGGTGGAGAAACTATTTATTTGATTGTGGGTGTACTTTGATTGGTGAAATATGTGTATTTTTTTTATGGGTAGGGGTGGAAGGGGAAATTGTGTATTTTTATTCACTATGGGTGGGGGTAAAGTTGTGATTTTCATGATGAAACAAATGCACAGTTTTATCCCCAACCCCCACCACTGTGAAATACAAAAATTTTCCCCTCACCCCCATACACACTAAAATGTACAGTTTCACCCTCCACACTACCCATGGTTTCAAATTTGCAATTTCCCACACTATCTCCACCTATAGTTCCACCTTGGTTGAGAGCTAAAATTATGCATTTTAAAATACAATGTTTCACCCCCACCCCATGTTCATCTTATATACTTACGTATTATGATGGAGTGGGTAATGAAACTATGCATTCTAATATGCACAGTTTTGAATCAACAATATCATCACACATCCTCATTCTCATAGGATTTGATTATATATCATTAAGGTGGAGAATAAAAACATGTATTTCAAAATGCACAATTCCATGTGTCATTTTCAACCCATTTAATAGAATGGAGGTGAAAATTTGCATTTTAAAATGTAGAGTTTTAACTCTGACCTTTAACTCCCACCCAAAGCTCACCATTTTTAATTATATATTCATAACTTTTAAATATTATATAATTTCTAATTAAATACATAAAAATATCACCCTTAATCTATAATAAAGTATATTTTTTTAACAATATTTATCTTTAAAATTAATTTCAGATACTCTCTATTTATATTTATATTTAGATATAATTTAAATGTTTTTTATTAATATATTTATATTTAAATATAATTTTTGGACGCGATGGCGATAGGAGACGTTAGGGTTGAAGGCTCGGCTTCCTCGGTTCGTGCAGGCTCGACCGCTCCAAGAGATGGCCACCTCCCGCACTCTTGCCAGATTACAGACTTGAACCCGCAGGGCTGCAAGCCTCTGCATAGGGCCTTCCACGCAGTTGCTGTTGCCACTGTCAGCGCGGATGCAAGATCTGCTTTCGTTCCAGAATTTCGTGAAGCTGCAGCTTTCACAGCTGCTAACAACGCCGTTAAGTCCCTTTCAGGACATCGCACGGATTTCACCCCTGTAGCTGGCCAGCAGCGGATCCGCCTCTTGGATCTGCCAGATCGGCCTGTAGAGGTACCTACTCTGGCAATACACATCGCCCAGGATGCAGATTTGAGCTGGCAAGTTAGCAAGTCACTGTATAGGGTATTTCCTGGCTTAGATGGTGCCGCCGGCTGGGCGGCCACATTCCTTGCAAAGGCTACTGGCGGCTTTAATGCAGCCGTCTTCGCGGTTGCACACAAAGAAAACAAGATCTACTCTGAAAACCCATCAGATCTCACCTCTGCTGCAAGCTCGCAGCGGTTCAGCTTCTCAATCTTGCCAGACATGCCTGCAAAAGCATCCAGGGTAGCAGTACACAACCCTAGCGATTGTATTCCTCGTCCAGTTCTGGTCAATACTCAAAGACAGGAGACTCTGGACTCGGATCTGTCTCTGATTTTAAGTGATCGGCCTTTTTCGCAGGAGAGTTCCCCTCCCTATCATCGCCATGACAGATCTGCCCTAGGAAGCAAGCGAAACCCTGGCACTGTGTCCAGGCCCCTCCTTGACACCTTTCAGATCCAGATTTCTCAACCAAGAGGCAATACCATCCTGCAATGTGTCAGTTCTTCAGATTTGGTGCTAGATCTCAAGATGGATCTAGAACGGCGGATTGGGATCCCTCCAGGCCCTCAAAGACTTCTCTTTCAAGGTAAACAACTTGAAGACCATCTACCTATTTCTTCTTACAACATTAACAGGAACAAATCCTTGGTGTTAACCCTTCGTTTGAGAGGGGGTGCAGTGGGACAGTCGTCCTCCGTCCCTCCCTTCTCTTACAAAGATGCAGTACATTCCAAGATCCCCAAACCCTCGGAAACCCTTAAATCCAAGCCTTTTTTGGTTAACAAGGCAGAGGAAGTTCCCTCTGTCGAAATCACCCATGCAGATCATGTAAATCAACTTCAAGAATTTGCAAAAAGAGCCATCATTTGCAGGTTCAACGGACTATGGCCACGATCTCAGGACCTTTATGACTGGATTCATGCGAACTGGACAGGTCATTATAAGGTCAGTTTCTGTTCAAAAGGATATTTCATTGTGCTTTTTAATGACAGCAAGCATTATGGAAAGGCTATGGAAGAAGGCCCTTGGTTCATGGGAACTGCTGGACTCTTCTTAACTCCTTGGTTTCCAGATTTTGATCCGGCAACCACAGTCATCACCAGGACTCCTGTATGGATCAGACTTCCAAACCTACCTGTCCACTTATGGCATGTTGCAGTCTACAAAGCTATAGGCAACACCTTGGGCAGTTTCATTACGGGGGATTACAGGAGGGAAAGAATAGGTCTCTACACTTATGCCAGAATATGTGTGGAGTTGGACTTAAGTAAGGGGATTCCAGACCAAATCATTCTCAAGATAAACGACTTTGTCTGGACCCAAACAATAGATTACAAAAACACTGCCTTCCACTGTCGACATTGCCACCAAACAGGGCATCTGCAGTCCACCTGCCCTTCTCTCCCGGCAAAAAAGAAAAAGGATAACCTCTCCAAGCACAAATCCAAACGATGGGCTCCCTGCTCTCCACCTCCAGTCGTGGATTCCGACTCCTCTAGCTCTGAAGATGAAGCCAGCGATGCTAATTTGAATCAGGCCCCTCAAGTTGGGGTTCATTCCAACGATGGACCAGCACAGCCCTCCGATTTAGCCATCGCCTAGAAACGTGCGCACTTGACCTCCTCCTTTGATTCAGAAAAGGAGGGGCCCCCCTCGGAGAACCCAAGTCTTCAAGTTGTTGTTGCTCATTCACCCCTGGATGGGTGGGTCAAAGTCACAAAAAGGAAAGGAAAAAAGCTTCGTGTTGAGACTTCTACCCATTCTAGGTAGAGATCAGTATTTTAGCTTTCCAGCTTTTGGTTGTTGTTCTTTGCTTGCATCACTTCTCCGGAACCGAGGTTGATAGTCCTATCATTTCCGATTGTCGGTTCTCTGTCTCTCTTGATTGTATCACCATCTTGTATCATATTTTCGATTATGATTGATTAAAATTAATAGATTATAAAAATATAAATCAACAAATAAAAAAAGAAAATTAATGTTTTAAAATTTTGATTAAAATTAATAAATTATAAAATTATAATTTAACAAATAAAAGAAATTAATATTTGATAATTTAAAATTTGCAATTTATATTTCTATGTTGTTATCATGAAATACAATATAGAGAAATGTCATCAATAAATATTTTATAAGCTGCTATGGAATATTTACTTCATTGTTATTTAAATAATAATGAAAAAAAAATATTATAAAAATATAAAATGTTTGGAAGGTTTTATAATTTTTAATATATATATATATATATATATATATATATATATATATATATAAAAGAGGATGTTTTACATTTATAAAATTACTAATTATTTTTGAAGTTGTAAGTTTACATTTAAAGAATTAAAAAATTGCGAAGGTTGTTTTCAAAAACTAAATCACTAAATATACATGTATATAAAAAAAAATTAGTGATTTTTAATTAAAATAAATAAATGTTTAGGGATATTCACAACTTATAGTGAATTACTAAATATCAATTAAAATAAAATTAATATTTCACCAACTGAGCTACAATGAACTGAAAAGTTGCACCTATCTATCCTCACTATAGATTAATAGTGGTCATGAACTGCCATTTAGGATGTTATGCTAAGTGTCTGTTATAAACACATCTACATTTTCAAAGTTATGTAACTTTTCTAATTTTGTATAAAGGTCATAATTTTGTATTAAAAGACTTTAAAATTGTGCTTGCTTTATTGTAAAACATGGAGAATTTTTTCTAAATGAGAAAATAAAGATATGTCGAGATTTTTTTATTTCAGAATCTTTGGCAAACTCCTTTGAGAATTCAATTAACTTATTATTTTAACAGAGCTTTATCATTCTCAAATCAGGAATATATTGTTGATGTAGACAAGCACATCAAATCAAATAACAAAACATAATATTGCATGCAGATATAGATTCTTAGCATAAAATATCACATGTTAGTAAATCACCCTTCACTTTTGCCAAAAAAAACTTATTTAAATTAAATAACTGTTAAACCACAACTTAAATTTTAAACTAACACTCTCAGTTCCAAACAAAGTATCATGAGATATGATGATAAATTCATAGACACTCTAACTAGGACACAACCTGGTCTTTTAACTAAACACTTTATCTCCCAAATCCAACTGTTTCAAATTGTGCCTAGTGTGAGAGGTCATGCTAAAGCAATAACAACCTTAGTACATATTCTGGTGTTCTAGCATTTACAATTCTTTAATACAAAGAAATTTCTAACAAGTTTGGAAAGGACCATGTTGTTATCAAAAATACAAAATTTTGATTTTTTTGACAGAAAAAGAAAAAAAAAAGGAAAAAAGAAAAAGTTCACAAATAAATCTAGGAGCATCCCTGGAAATACTATTATTCATGAAATATAGTTCTTTCAAGACTTTTTGAAATTTTAGGAGAGACCCAAAAACCCTAACTCCCTTCTCACCCAACACATTGTTAGAGAGATACAAGGATCTCAACTCAGGCCCTTGCAAAAACAGATGAAAATATTGACATAACCTTGAGAGCTTCAACGTCATACCTTCCTGCAATAAAATCTGCAAGATCTACATCTTTGAGATGTTTATGAACCTGCCATACTTTCGAGTTTTTAAGTAAATACTTCAACTATACCTTGCAGGGCCTGGCCTTGATCACGATGTAACTTTTGACATTCTTCCTCTCGGAATTTACAAGGGTGTTTTCCTGGAGAGGTTCCCATCCACTTACAAGTATTAGTCTGCGATGGCTCCTTTACACATAATTTTAATCTATTTCTTCTACAGAATTCCTAATTTTCTTCACTTTCTCCTCTGGTGGGCATGCAGGTATTTGTTTTTTTGGATCCAAAGTTATATCAATTTCCAGGTATTTCTAACCCTGAACAGTAATTTGTAAAAAAAAAAAAAAAAATATAATGTGAACAGTAATTTTTATTTTTTATGGATAATTTTTACTGATGTCCATCGCTTCCAAGCACTGCTCACTCTGTGGATCATGCATAAGACGAGAGAGGCCCGCTTGTAAAGGCAACCAATATGTTGGTCGACTGTCACCGATGTTAATGCCAAATGCAATCCTTCTACTTCGAGAGCGAGAGGTATGGTGCGGGTTTCTACGGGGTAAAAAATTATTAGACCGAGGAAGAAAATCCAAAGATTATATTGGTTAGATTTATCTCGTCAAACCCATCATACGAACACTCACTTTTTGTAAATATAAAATAATTTAATTTTAGAAATACTTGTTGCAAATATAAAATAATTTAAAAAATAAAATTATATATTTCATGTGTTTTTAGATTGGTAATGAAATAAATTTGAAAAAAAAATGTATTTGAAATTTTAGGAAAAGAAAACTTGTATAATAATAAGACATACATTAACATATTGAGGCATTTGAGAGACTTTTGTGATTTATTTTAGAAATCTATAAACTCCAAAAAGAAATTATGTATTTGAAATTTTGGGAAGAAGACAATTCCTGCAATAATAATAAGACCTACAATATTACATTGAGTTATATGGACAAAGCTTTCTGACTTATTTACATTGAGTTATATGGACAAAGCTTTCTGACTTATTTTGGGAATCTGTAGACTCCATAAAATGGCTTTGGTGTGGACATGCCCATTACCCAACATCTTGCTTTGTCCCAAATGATGAACATAGCAACAACTCCACCAAATCCGATCCCTAATCCCAATGACAATGCTAACAAGGACACTTTTTCGTTGGCATAGCTCAACAATCCCCATTTAGCATCACTACTATTGCTATTGCCTTCAGCAGTTGTTCCCTTTGGCTTATCAGTGTACTTGCATGTTGGTAGAGGAAGGCCACATAAGCATTCATTCTTTTCAAAAGATGTTACATTGAAAGTGGAAAATTGTGTTCCTGTTGGAATGGAGCCACAAAGGTTGTTATCTGAAACATTGAAAGAAGCCAACATTGATACTTTAGAGAGAACTTCAGGAATATGTCCACTCAATTTGTTTTTTGACAAGTCTAATTGCTCCAAAAAAGGTATCTCACTGAGAGATGCAGGAATATGTCCTTCCAATTGATTTCCCGATAAATTTAGTAGTCTTAAGCTACTCATGCTTCCTACATTTGTAGGGATTTCTCCTGTAAGATTATTACAAGACAAATCAAATATAGTGTTTGCAGGCAATAGATATGACAGATTATACTCAATTCCTTTGATGTCAATAATAATTTCCCAATCTATTTCTTCATTATTTGACACATTTACAAATCCAATGAGCCTCTCAAGATGTGTTGGTATCCTTCCACTGAATTTGTTGTTGGATAAATCCAACACATGCAACTTGGTAAGATTTGTGATGTGTTGAGGAATATAACCATCCAAATTATTATAACCAAGGATTAGAGCTTCCAAGTCCTGAAAAGATGTGATGTATTGAGGAAGGTCCCCAGTCAATCCATTTTTCCTTAAATCCAAGAGCCAAAGTCCTGTACAATTGGCCAAAGATGCAGGCAATGTCCCAGTAAAGTTATTAGAGTGAGCAGAGAATATCCTCATATTAGTACAGTTGCCAATGCCATTAGGAATCGGTCCCTCCAAGTTGTTTTTTGATAAATCTAATGTGTCTAATGAAATCAAACCATTAATACTCTCAGGTATAATCCCTGAGATATTGTTATTATATATGGTTAGTGTAGAGAGAGAGCTTAAATGGCCTATGCTATATGGAATATGTCCAGTTAATTTGTTTGAATGCAAGGTTAAGTATTCCAACAAATGAAGCTTTCCTATGGCTCTTGGAATTGTGCCTTTCAAATTGTTGTTTGAGAGGTCAAGAAATTGAAGCTTCTTTAAATTGGCAATGGTTTCAAGAATGCTACCAGTAAGTGTATTATCATGAAGATATAATTGACTCAATTGACTCAAATTATTAATAGTTATCGGAATACTACCATTTAATATATTATTACTCAGATCTAGGGAATACAATTGACTCAAGTGAGTAAGAGCTATAGGAATGCCACCACTAAGCATGTTTGAAGAAAGATCTAACATTTCTAATTGAGTCAAGTTGAGAATAGCTTTAGGTATATTTGCAGTGAGTTTATTGGCAGAGAGAGATAAGGAGGTCAATTTGTTCAATTTGGCAATTTTTACAGGGATGTGAGTGAGTTTATTGGCAGAGAGCTCTAAGGAGGTCAATTTCGTCAAACTGGCAATTTCTACAGGGATATGAGTGATTTATTGGCAGAGAGATCTAAGGAGGTCAATTTCATCAAATTGGCAATTTCTACAGGGATGTGACTAAGTCCACATTCGTAAAGTGTTAAGTCGGTCAGCGTGGTCAAGTTGCCAATGGGTTTAGCTAGGTTTGTTGTGAGGTTAAGACGAAGATATAGACGAGAGAGGGGAAGCCTAAATATTCCATGAGGAATAGAACCAGAAATATTAAAGCCAGAAATCGATAGTTGCTTAAGTTTTGTCAAATTACCTAACTGATGTGGTATATTGCCTGAAAATTCATTGCTGCCTCCTAGAAGCAGTTGCTCTAGTTTCTGCAGCAGGCCCAAGTCGGCTGGAATAGAACCGTTGAGTGCATTGTAACCGAGATCAAGAACTCGCAAAGCTTTAAGCTGCCCCAACTCAACTGGAATACGGCCCATGATCTGATTGTCGTGCAGGTCAAGAACTCGCAAAGCTTTAAGCTGCCCCAACTCAACTGGAATACGGCCCATGATCTGATTGCTGTGCAGGTCAAGTACTCCCAAAGCTTTAAGCTGCCCCAACTCAATCGGAATACGGCCCATGATCCGATTGTAGCTCAGGTCAAGTAGTTGCAACGCTTTAAGTTGGCCAATCTGTGGTGGAATTCCTCCTTTCAATTCATAATTTAATGAAAGATTGAGGGCGCGGAGTTTGTGCAGCAGGCCCAATTCGACTGGAATAGACCCGTTGAGCTCATTCCAGCTGAGGTCAAGTACTTGCAACGATTTAAGATGCCCAATCTCGGGAGGAATTCTTCCATATAAATCATGACCAGAAACATTGAAAGTGCGCAGTAAAGACAGATTGCCGAGAGACACAGAAAGGGTACCTTCGAACCAGTGGGTACCAGTGGGCAATGCATACCAAGAGAGGTCAATGTGGACGACTCTTTTGGTGTTTTTCCGACAGCGAATGCCATACCAATTGCAGATGTTCTGCGAGTTGTGTGCCGTCCAGTTGGAGAGCACGGCAGATGGATCCGCTGTAATGCACTTTCTGAAGGATAAGAGAGCATCGAGGTCCCTTTTTTCGTGGGCGTCCATTGATGATGAGCCCTCTCCATGCTGAGCATGAGTATACAGAGATTGGTGATTGATAGAGATTGGTGGAGGCAGATCAGAGGCAGCCATAATAAGGCAGGGAAGCAATAATTTGAGAGAGGCAACGATGCACAGAAGCGATGATAACTTGAGGAAGGGATGCATAGAAGCGATGCACAGGAGCTCCATTTCTCCCTTCTTCCCAATTAGAGAAAGAAGTGTGTGAGTACTTGTGTGCTTTTGTCTATCTACACACACATATTTATAGTTGGAAATGCAGAGGGATTTTTTGGGAGAGGCATATGGAAATCGTTGAGGAGTTTATTGAGACGGAGACGTGTGGTAATTACTAATACTTCACCCATACAGCCATACCCCTTTGATGTTCCACAAGTAAAAATTTTAAAAAAAAAATTCTCTTATCGGTGGTGGTGTAACTTATAATAATAAATATACAGTGATTGACATAATTTACGAAGAAACCTCGTGTTATTGAAAACATTAAATTTTTTATTATATGAATTTTAAAACAGTATACAGCATTTCTTTATATTTAAAAGATGTTAGATAGTGTTAAAATTCGTTAGTGTGATTAAACACGAGCAAAACAAAAAGAAAATACCATAAGACTCCAATCTTCGTTTTAAGTAAGTGTTTATTATTAATGTGTGTTAAATTATAAACTATTTTGATTCTTGAAGTCATATATATTTTTAATTAGAAATTTATAATTCCAGATTTATATATATATATATGTGTTATTTATAAATTTAAAAAACATATTATTAATATTTTATTCTAAATATTATATATCATTTAATAATGGATCAATCTCCAAACCCCGAACAAAAGCCTTTTATTTTTTCAAAGCGTGTTTGGTAAGGTTTCTAATACTTATTCCTCCAATGGGATTAGATTATCTCAGGAGCCTCATCCTCACTTTCTTCTAGAGCAACTCACCTTAACTTGTCACTGAACCTTTTGTGCCCTACCTTCTAACTTCTCCAAGGAGGAATTGAGGAAACGAAAGTGAATTTGTGGAATAATGGATATTATAAATTAATAAACCGGATATTTCAAATTCAGAAATAGGCTTTTAATAGCGGTAAGCAAAATAAGAAGCAAGCAGTAATATATGGCCTAGAACAATTTACCGGTTCACTATTTGCACTTCAGGATAGGGAAACAGGTTTTATATTTTGCGTTCAATCTCGCACATCAATTTTGTGTTCAATTTCACGTTCAGTCTTGTCTGTTTCCGAGCGGAATACATATAGGGGAATATATTTTCTTCAATATATATCAATTCTTATTATTAATGTGTGTTAAATTATGAATTATTTTGTTTCTTGAAATCATATATTTTTTAATTAGAAAATTATAATTTCAGATTTTATATATATATAAATTTTAAAAATATATTATTAATAATTTTATTTTAAATATTAAAAGCATTTTTTAGACTATCTTATTTTTATTCATATTTTCTCTCAATTTTCTATCATTTGTATTGATCTTAACGGACTGTAACCACCACCATCATCATCATATATTTTAAATAATTTTATTGTTTGATTTAAATTTTATTTAATTAAATAATTATAATTTCAAATTACCATAATTGTCTTTTTTAAAATAAAATTATTCTTTAAGTTTTGTTTTTCCTATGTATTGAATTTTCAATCACTTAGATACCTTGTGCCAAGTTTTTGCCAATTATATCACCAGTCATGGACATTTTATTTTTGATCTTATTTTATTTTAAATTTTCTTTTTAGACATTATTTTTATTAGGTGTGAGTTTAAAATTTCCATATATATATATATAGATATAGATATATATATTTGTTTTTAGTAACACTTTTTGGAAGCTTTTCCTTTGGATTTTTCAGGTTTAATTGCTCTAAAATCCAGCAGTAATTAATTGAAGTCACAAGCTTGATAGATAACCTCTACACAATGGGAATGTCCTAGAGATTTTTCAGGGTCTTGAATCCATATATACAATCAAAAAACCAGTATAAATAACACAAATAAAGATTTTACCTATAATTTTTCTGCTCCACGAAAAAGTCCAAAAAATTACACTAAAAGCAACTCCATATTTTTATACTATTAAAAAATGGCATGTAAACAAATTTAATATCTATAATTGATTTTAAATCCATACGTAAAATAAATCTATCCTAACTCATAAAAAAAACTAATTATACTATCTTTTACTCTTCGGAAATTTAAAAAAATAAAATTTCCATGATCTTGTAAAAATTTCTACCCAATTTCTTTGCCGACGACATTTCAAGTCAATACAGACATTTCTTTGATTACTTTTCCAAATTCGACAAGCTTCCATTAAAATTTGATAATACTGTGATTCCCTCTGCACTCAAGTCAAGTCATCGAAGATATTTCCAACTGCATCACTATTATTTGTTCTTTTCATGACTTGTGCCTTTTTTATGTTAGGTTCAACTTAGCGTGTTTGAAGGACGTTGGGCATTCATCAGACAAACGATTGGTCTATTTTCCCTTTTTATCTTATAGCGTGTTTGAAGGACGTTGGGCATTCATCAGACAAACGATTAGTTTAGTGGTGGATAAATGTTAATATGCATTAATTTTTAATAAACATTAAATGGACAAGTCAAGTCGATACAGACAATTCACACGATTTAATGGAGCGGGCCTTAGAATCTTATAACACTGCGGCTGTTTTTATTGTAGAAATTTGCAACCGATTTATTCGGTCAATACATACATTTCCTTTCATGCATCAATTTACCAACACGAGCACCATTTTTCATTAGAATTTTAGAATACTGCCATTCTCTCTCCATTCAAATTTTCACCCACTTTATTCGCTCACTCAAGTCAAGTCAATACCGACATTTATCTGATCATTTCTCAGCGTGTTGGGCATTCATCAGACAAACGATTGGTCTATTTCCCCTTTTTATCTTATAGCATAATATTTAATTAATTGGAATAATACTGCCATTATCTCTCCATTCAAATTTTCACCCACTTTATTCGCTCACTCAAGTCAAGTCAATACTGACATTTATCTCTCACGGGATTTAAAGGACCTGACGTTAGAATCTGATAATATTGTAGAAATTTCCACCCAATTCAAGTCAATATAAACATTTCCAAGTCAATATAATCATTTCCACTCAATTGAAGTCAATACAAATATTGTAGAAATTTCCACCCAATTCATTCGCGGACTGCATATCAAGTGAATACAAACCTTTGTTTGATTACTTTTCCAAATTCGAGTGCATTTCTGTGATTCTCTCTGGACTGAAATAAATAATTTGCAAGGAATTTCTTGACTCATATGCCCACTCAACTCAAGTCAATACATACATTTCTCTCATCACTTTCTCATCTTCATCATCATTTTTTATATTAAAAATCAATCACCAGTATGTACCAAGTATGACATACTAAGAAATCAAATATGAGAGGTGTTCAAGGGTTTTTCTTTCTTTTCCTTTCTCTTACAAACATCTACCCATCTTACAAATTTACCATTATATCAAAGGAACATGCCATATCCTCGTCTTTCAAAGAAAGCATGTACTTTAGAAAATACTTAGCAATAAATTTCTCAATTTCATAGACTCTAAGATAGTAATAATAAAATCATGATTTTTATAATAAGTTTTACTTAATTTTATAATAAAATTTAATATAAGTAAATTTGGTTATTTTTATTGATTAAATGTTTGGAAATTTTTAATTTAAAGCATTTTTTATATAAAAGTATTTATAGCACATTAATTCTTTTGAGTGATAATGAATTTTGATTTTGATTTTATCACGATAAAATTTGAAAATACTAAAAGTATTTAAAAAAATTAATATTATTATAAAAAATAAAATATTACCAATCAAACAATGAAATACGCAATAATATTTTATTTATAATTATCATTTCTAGAGGATATAAATGATGATACCACTGAAGGGAATAATACTTTTAGGGTTCACACAAATTGAAAAAAAAATATGACTTTAATTTGATTATTAAAACATTTGGGTGTTTAACAGATAATTTTATAGATTCTTTATACATATTCACTCTCTCAAGCTGTGAAGTGATGAGGAGTATAAAAGAAAAGGGATATATTCAAATTGAGACCATGCTGAACACTAACATTGACCATTATATTGTAATAAGGAAGTTAAACGAAAACAAACATAAAAGAGAATTATGGCAGAAGGAAAAGGGCACCACATAAGTGACATAACTTATATTTTCCTCTTCTTAGTGCAGTTAATTTTGCAAATATGTCAAGAATGAATAAGACTAGGATAAATGGGAGCATGGGTCTATGCATTGATTTACAATGGCACAACATTGGACAGAAGACTGCCCATGACCTCCACAATGCCTCACATGCTGACAAGGTATAAGACAATAAACTAAAGGATGTAATTTAGTAATTATATGGGGAATGGAAATGTAATATGAAACAATTACATTTCCCTAAGCCTTCATTTCTCTAACCTCTAAATAAAAAATTTAGACTTTCTAGTTACTTTAACCAAGAGACACAATGTTGGACTGTAGAATAAAAAATGTTTAAAACCTCTATGTAGATAAATTTAACGAAAGTATAATAAAATGAAACATATAAATTAAGGACATCAATGACATACCATTCAATGAAAAAATGTATGAAGTTCTTTCCTTGGAAATCCAAATGATTAAGCCAACATTTGAATGACCTTAATTATTGTTTATTTCTAAATTATTTTTGTAGGATTAAGAAAAGAAACAAATTAGTTTCTTCGAGAATATCTTCCATTTGTTTATAATTTGCACTACACCCTTAACATATATTTATATTTCTTTAAATTATTTTTCAATTATATTGAGAAAATGGAAGTACACTAAAATAAACTAAATGTGTATCAATGGAGAGAGCAATTTGCAAGATATATCTAGCCACAAACAACCAATTAAATTTATTCTTATTTTAATTTTCATATTTATAAATTACAAAACTCATATGTGAATCTCTTGTTCTAGATTAGATTACAGTTGAATGCAACAGACTCGACTGCTAGGATTTCCATTTTCATCATCTACTCATCTGGCCAACTGGTGATAGGAATGCAAGTCTCCATAATACGTTCATGCTCATATTCTATAATCTTCCATCTCCTTTGTTCACCTACCTTCACTTCGATTTCGATGAGATTGATATGAACTACTATGACTAGATGACTGTATTTGTAAGATATATATTCACGCATAATATATATATATATATATATATATATATATATATATATATATATAAAGTGACCGCCTTGTTTTTTTACCTTTTAAAAAAATGACCCATCACAACCATGTCACTAATTTTGTATGTGAATTGTCCATCTTCATACGGTCGCACCAACTTGCATTTTACCTATGAGCATCACATGAAAAACGTAACAACCCTAGTTAAAAATCCATGTAAAATAATATAAGACCAAGGTCATGGGACACTTATTCCAAGTTACATTTTGGGAAAAAACATCCTAGTGTGGGTGTTCATTTGGTTTATTATGGCCAAGGAAATTGGAAAACGCAACGGAAAAATATTTGGAAAGGAAAAGTGGCATTAGTTGGAATTTTATTAATGAAAATAATGGGAATTGGGAGAACAGGAAGGTGAAAGGTCACAGGTTGCATGTGAGGAGGAATTTGAAGGAAAATGATGGAAAATGAAGAAAATATAGGCCTAATTGATAAAAAGGCTTCTAAGGATTAGTTGGTACATTTTGTCCATTTAGTTTTGGAGCTCTCTCTCTATTCTCTATCTCTCGCCCTCTTAGACACTTATAGTTTTCTTGGAGCATTTCGCTTTCGATCAAGAAATGAAAAGAATATAAAGAGGAAGCAAAGATCAAGTAAGGAAGAGCAGGATCAAGAAGTCACAATGGGTTCACTTGCACATATCTATTTGCATGTATGGTTTCCTTGCTATATTTGTAATGCATGGTTATGCATGTGTATTCTTGGTTCTCTTATTTTCATTGGCATGGGTTTTGTCAGGTGTGACAATGTTCTTCAGCCTTGCCTTGTCATTTCTAGATAGCCATGGTGTGATGTGGTTTTCATGTTTCAGTAGATCTGGATTGCTAGATGGACTCCAAGATAAATGGGGTGGTCTCAAGATTATTCACAAAGCCTAGGAATCCATAGATGGAATACATAGTAAAGCCTGGATGTTAACACCTCGATTGAGCCTAGGAATCCATAGATGGAATACATAGTAAAGCCTGGATGTTAACACCTCGATTGAGCCTAGGAATCCCTTAACCAATGAATGGCGGGATACACAGTAAAACGCAATGGTGGTACCCTTGATTGTGCCTAGGAATCCCAAATTGGGATACACGGTAAATACTTGAGGGTGGAGACCTCATAGGCCTAGTAATACCTTGAATGATAATAGAGGGATAAAAGATAATTCTGAGAGGTTAAGATGGAGAAATTCTTCACGATTTAGGTGGAGAGATCCGGTGGAATCCATGCTTGTTTATGGCTTAGTGATCCAATGAGGATTGTGGTAAAGCGTGATTCTATTGATGAGGGTAAGGTGGTTTAGCCTCGGGAAGCCCTTGTTGGTTCTCTGGTTATAAGTCTCACATTCATGCTAGGGATATGGCACAAGGGTGATTCGTTGAAGAGAGATTTGGATCAGTCAATCTATGGTCAGGTGGAAAATGGTAGTCCCATACTGGGTTGGATTTTTCATTCATCAATAAGAGTTTATTATCCTTGGTATTTTGTGTGAAAATGTATTGGTTTATATGTGGATTCTATGTATGTTGTATGCTTATTATTTATGTTGGTTATATGCTGGTTATGAACATGTTTTATGATAGTGATGGTGTATGTATCTCATCATGTTTTTATTTTTAAATGAATGAACAATTAATATATGACCTAATAGATGATAATGCAACTAATGTAATGAGGCATCAATTTTTCTTATCCATTCTCAGATAAGTATTAGACCCATATGCTCAAATATGTACTTTAAACCTGTAGAATATATATTTGTGACATGTTTGAAGAAACGCCTATCATGGTTAGTAAGGGTCCAGTCAAGTCCTTGTTTAATTAATTTAATTTGTACCATTATTTTGATGTTATATTTCATTCGTAGAACTATCATGGAGTTCTCGGCAGTGACTTGCATCTTAGCCCTGAAATTTAGCCTTAAATCTCATAGTCACTAGAACAGAACTAGTAGAAAAAAAGGTTGCAATCACACTCATGTAGGCTCATGGGAGCGACTAGGGCTCTCAAGCACTTAGAGGGCTTGGCAAGGGTGTGACTGGGGGATTAATGTAGCAAAAACTTAGTTTTTTTCTAGGGGCTAGTCACCTGGAAGGTTTATATGGCTCATGGACATTATGTTGTAGGTGTAGAGGGTATGTGTTGTTTTTTTCCATCGGTTCCACTTCCTTATTTGACACATAGGGAGTTGAATCATATCATAGTAACTCTTAGTCACATGTTTACCCCAATTGGCTAGTTAGTTGGGTAGATGTGGGAGGAGGGTGTTACAGAGTGGTATTAGAGCATGATTCACCCTATGGATTGGATGGGCGGTGTGTTCATCATGATTTAATGTTAGTTACACCTATATCCCTTATACTTATGGTCCATGTGCTTGTTTCATGTGCATGGTGGTCTTTAGAGAGATGTGCTTGGTGCATGGTGGTGGTCATGGTTGCAATGATGTCACCCTGTGAAAGTTGATGGGGTGGTTTTGGAAGGGGTAATCATGAGTGTTTGATTTGTTATGCATTATTTATGCATGTCAGTGTTTATGTGTTTCATGGATACATTGATATGGTTGTAGGTTTCATGCCTGAGATCATGATGTGTGGTTGATATGGTCATGCATTGATGAATGGGTTATGGTTAGTATGATATATATATGTTGTTATGATTATGTTTATATAGTATGTATTGTGATAATTTGGTCAGTCTTGCATATCAGATATCCTCCCTGGATTATACTGAGGTATGTTGCTTTCTTTATGATTTGGTTTAGCTGACACAATATGCCTTATAGGAAGAGATAAATATGACTAGCAAGATGGTAGACTACAAATATTCTCCCTATGAATCGGATGAGAAAAATGGTGTTTGGAACTCTTCTGACGTAGCAGACATATTGAGGAATTTGAAGGAAGAAATAAGGAGTTGCAAAGGAGATAATGAAAAAATGACGCAAGCATAGGAGAAACAAACAGAAGTAAATGTAGTGATTCTTCATAGTTTTTCATAATTGCAGAGACAGGGACCACTCTGAATCAGCTATGGATAAGCGGATGGGACTAATGGGGCATATGTGAGTAGGTCTCATGGTGGGAATAGGTAAGATAGAGATGCAACAATCATAGGAGGTAGATCCTTGGATACTCTAGATAGAAGAGGTGACGGACACATACACTACTCTAGTTATGGTCATGACATGCACTATAATCATCATCATTATCATGCTTATAAGAGGAGTGACATGGGGTAGTTTTAAGATGAGTTTAAGAAATCTAATACACCTACCTTCGATGGAGATTTGAAGAATACGAAAGATGCAGAGGCTTGGTTACTTAGCATGAAGAAATTATTTGTCTTGCATAATTACACAGATAATATGAAAGCCAAAGTAGTTATCTTCAGACGGAAAGGTCAAGAAGATATATCGTGGGAAGATGTGAAGCGGGTTAGAGACATCAGGAAAGAGTTGAGTTGGCATGAATTCAATAGACACTTCAGAAAGAATTACTTGTCAAAAAGGTACTATGATAGCAAATCCATGCAATTATAATGAGCTTAATATGGGATCGACAACATATGAAGAGTATACGACTAAATTCTTGGAGTTTTGGAGGTATGTACCATATATTAAGGATGAAAATAATAAATTTCATAGGTTTGCCAGTGGATTTCAACTATCATTTAGAGATCAGATTGAGTATGATGACCCTCGATCACTTGTGAAAGTTATTGGGAAACTGAAGCACTATTATGAGAATTCAAAGTGTAAGAATGAATCTAAGAAATGATGGAAAGGAAAATATAAAGATAAAGGTAAAGGTAAATGGAAGTCAAAAAGAACAAGGCCTCATAATCCATAAGGGAAATAAAATGTTATAAATTACAATAATTTCAATGTAGTTAGACATGGGCATGGGTCATAGCCTAGAGGGAAGTAGAATAGAGGTGATGGTACCTGACTATTGGAATTTTGGATATGTGGTAAGGAGAATCTCAAGATATTTTTTCCATAGTATCAGGGTGGTAAGTCACAGATCTATAGTGCATAGGAGGCACAAAATATTGGGGATGTTGGGAATAACACTCCTTGTATCTAACATCATTAGATAATAGGTAGGAAGATCATCAAGCATCTATCATTGAGATGGATGATAAGATTTTTGATCGATTTTCTTCTATTTTGACTAACCCTAGATCTAATTATAGTTATGTTAACCCTGACATGGTGGATAAGTGTAGTTTGAACAAGGAAGTGCATGCAAAATCTTGGTTAGTGCAGTTGGATATAGGTAACAAGAAGAGAGTTTATCATTGGGTAAGATCTGAATGTATTTCCATTGGGATTGAATAATAGGATTTTGGGTATGGACTAGTTGTATCTTCATAGGACCAAGGAGGATTCTTATGAAAAATATATTGAAGGCTTTGATGAAAATGGAGTACAAAAATTCTTGCGAGGTAAGAAGAAAACAACTTCAGATAGGATGGTGACAGTTATGAAGGAAAAGTGTATTCGTAGGAAAGGATGTGTGTTATTTTCAATGCACATTTCCAGTGAAAAAGGTAAGAAAGTTGAGGATGTGGATGTGTTAAGAAGGTACATAGTTCTATAGTAGTTGTAGGATGTATCTCCCGTAGATATTTCAGAGTTTCCACCTCATGGGGAAGTAGACATTTCTATTGAGTTGGTACCAGGGGTAGCACCAACATCTAAGTCACCTTACATGATGAGCACACCAAGGTTGGTAGAGTTGAAGTTGTAGTTGAAGGAAATGTTGGAAAAGGGATACATTAAGCCAATTTTATCACCGTGGGGTACACCGTTCTTGTTTATGAAGAAAAAATATGGTACTCTCAAGTTTTGCATTGATTACAAGCACTTGAACAAGGTGACCATCAAGAACAAGTATCCGTTGCCGAGAATTGATGACTTATTTTATCAGTTGAAGGGAGAAGTAGTGTTCTAAAAGTTTCATTTGAAATTTGGCTATCATCAAGTACACATCAAGGAAGAGGTCATTTACAAGAAAACTTTTTGGACCAGGTATGGGCATTATGATTTTTTTTTTAAGTTCTATTTGGTTTGACTAATGCTCCAGCTACTTTTGTGTGCTTGATGAATAGCATGTTGCATCCGTATTTGGACAAGTTTGTTATTGTGTTCATGTATGATATATTGGTGTATTCTAAAAATTAAGAAGATCATGACAGAAACTTAGCAACAATATTGATATTGTTGAGAGAGGATCAATTGTATGCTAAGCTCAGCAAATGAAGTTTCTTTCAGATAGAGGTACACTACTTGGGACATGTTGTTTCCAACGAAGGTATAACAACGGATCTAGAGAAGATAAGGGCTATCATGGAGTGGGAAGCTCCTAGAAATGTGGATGAGGTAAGGTCCTTTATGGGGTTAGAAGGTTATTACAAGAGGTTCATCATGAACTTCTCACATATTTATTATCCTGTCGCATCATTGAAAAGGAAAGGTAAGAAGTTTGAATGGACAAAGGAATGTGCAGCCAGTTTTGAGCAGTTAAAGTAGTTTTTGATACATGCTGCAGTGTTAAAGATCATAGACCTGGAAAAAGAGTTTGTAGTGTGTACATATGCTCGCAAGAGAGGGATTGGTGAAGTCCTTATGCAGGAAGGACATGTAGTATGTTAGGAGTCATGAAAACTAAATGAGCATGAGTAGGACTATCTGACACATGATGTTTAGTTGGAAATGATCATTCATGCATTGAATATGTGTAGGCACTATCATATGGGTAGACAATTTGTATTGATGAGCGATCACAGTGGATTGTGGTATCTATTTGACCAATCAAATCCGAACGCCAAGAAAGCCAGAAGGTTGGCCACGATCAATGAGTTTGACTTTGAGATCAGGTACATCAAGGGTAAAGATAATATGGTTGCATATGCTCTTAGTAGGTGGATACAGGTGAATAATATAGGAGCTATGATTTCCTATGGGACAGATCTACGTGATAGGATATTGCAGGTAGGTCAGCAAGATGTCAGGTATATGGAGCTTATGCACACATTACAGTAGAGTGTAGGTACAAGTATAGGTAGTGGTACAGGTACATGTATATGTAGTGGTATAGATACATGTACAAGTTCACAGGAGGTGCAATATCGTCTCACAACAGATAGCTTGATAAGGTTTAGAGACATAATATATGTGCCAGATGTTAGTCATCAGTAATTTTTTTTGCCTTTGTAGATGACAAAATGTCTATCCTAGATTTCTAGAAACAAAATTCATAAACATTGTGAGTTCTAGAAATCTCACTTCCTTCATTATCCTTATAGCAATTTTTCACTATTCTACTATTTGTTCATTCCATGGTCAACCTACCACCTCTAAAAAACACCTCATAGGCTTATTCCACTCATCTACATCCTATTTTTCCCACCTATAACCTCATCACTTTGTTTTTGCCTTACCCATAACTCCATTTGCCACCTAGGGTTTCCTACAAGCTTAACTCATGCCCATGATCCCCAAGACCCTCAAGCATTGATGGCCCCTAAACTATCTCTGTAGACTCTTTAGATAAATCAAGTACATCGTATTTTGGATCTTCAATACACCACTTTTTCAATACTCTGTTTTTACACTTGAAGATTCCAAACCAATTTTCAGTCAAAGAGAGGTCAAAGAATCCCCACCAGGTCAATTAGGGTTTCATGTTTTTCAAGGTCTTCATCTCCAAAAAGACTACCATTCAGCTTCAAAAGTCTGCAAATAAGGTAATGGGCTATCTTGACACTTTTTAAGAAGTAATAAGAGGCCAACCAGCAGAAGAAATTGGTAAAGTAAGAGGTCTACTACTCAATGATGGCATCTTGCAATAAGGGAGATAGTAAAACTAGGGTTTTTTAGGGCAATTTTCTTGGTTTCACGACCTCTGTGATTAAATCATCAACAAGGCTTTTATATTGATGCTATCTCCTCCTATCCTTGTATACCTTCACAAACACTCCCCATCACTCCTATCCCTCAAAATCATCATTTTACTACAAAACCTAGTCTATTGCCACAATTTGACACTTTTTGAGACTAGGCCTGTGTTTTGACATTTTGAACCCCTTCCCCTCACTCAACTCTTGAAATTAAAATTTCATCTACTCCCTAACATCTATCTATATCCCCAAAAATTTCCCCAATAATTTATACAACCCTTAACCCCTTCATTCCCCTCCCTCTACAAGGCAGTCCTAAATCCCCTACACCAAACCCTAATTTCCTCTTCCAACTAAGCTAGGGTTTGATATGAAAAGGAGGAACAAGAGAAAAGGATTCATTTGATAGATCATTTCAGCAATAATAATTCTATACCATCTCATAAAAATCATGCATCCATCATTTTCCAAGAATTCATTCCAAGAGACAAGCCATGTGTCACACCTAGGACTAGTTTTGCTTCAAATTGTGTTTCTGACCAAACAGAGATGAATTTGGCAAATGTGAGAAAGGTTTTTTTCCATAATAAGGCCAAGAAGAAAAAAATCCTTCAGGTTTTACATAGGTATCATGGTTTGGGAGCAATGTCAAAACTACATGTGTCATAGGAGAAGTTTTGCACTTCTGGAGTGACCTTGGGAAAATCCGTTTTTCTCATAGTTGGAGTGTCCAAATAATTTTCTTGATGGGTAAAATGACAAATAGACTTGAAGATATTTCCAATTAGCTATCATTAGATAAATTTTTAGTTTTGGAAGGCCTCAAAAAGGTGTCTTGACCAACACTCTGCATTTCTGCACCATCATTCAACACTTTTTTAGCAGTGTTAGGAGAATTCGATTTTGGACAAGTAAATTGACACAAAATAGAAAATCGAAAGATGTTTTTGGAAGTAGACTCAAATAGCTTTCCAATGAGCTATCATGAACTCCATTTGGAGCTGTGGAAGGCATCCAAAAGTGGTCTGCACCAGCACTCTGCATTTCTGCACCATCATTCAGAACTTTTTTACCAGTCTTGGGAAAATAAAATTTTGAGTTAGAAAATCAACTCCAAAAAGAAAAAAATATATATATTGGGAAATTATACAAGCCAATATTTCCAGAAATCTATCACGGGCTCAATTCTGACACCAGGAAGGCCTCCAGATTCCCTCTGAAAATGCCGCTGCGCACAGGAGAAGTTTTTATGTTTTTGAAATTTTGAGGCCCTAGGAGAGCAACACCCTAGGCGCTATGCAAAAAATTGGTGCATATTCAGCTCTAAAACTTTACATTTTTGGATTTTTCATATCACCAATATTCTACCCACAAAATTTTAGATCAATTCAAGCATTTTTACCCCCTCAAAAGGTCAAAAAAATCCCAAAATTTGACCTTTCTGCCTCCTTTTCAGACCAGGTGCTGCGCACATAGCAGTGTTGGGAGATTTCATTCTTGAGCAGGTAAATGGAATTCATTCAGTACAACTAAAGAATTTTTGGAAAGTAGACTCATAAATATTTCCAATGAGCCATCACAGAACAAAATCCGACGTCGGGAAGGAGTTCAAAACTGGACTGCAATTACTCCTATTTTCTGATATTTTGGCGCTACGCACAGAGGAGCAAAAGTGGCAAAAGTCAACAAAACACACAAATTGATGGCGAAATGATTTTTTAATATTTTCTTGGGAAAATCACTCCAGATTTGATTGAGGAGTTATGTTATGATATTTTTCATTTATTAGCTTAGATATTATGTGTCTTGGGCCTTGCATGGTCTTTAAGCACATAAATGACATTTATGATGAAATTAGGGTTTCTGGAATCCTCTTAGGGTTTCCACCTCCTCATTTGCTCCATAAATAGAGCATGAGGATCTTATGTATTGTTTGGATTTTGATGACTGATTTTGAAGTAATACATAGTCGCATGGAATTTGAAAAGAATTTGGTGTCTTGGAGCTTATGAATGCCCTGGTCTGTTTGTTGATGGAGGAGGATTGGTTGTAGGATCCCTGAGCCTGGTTGATGGTGAAGTGTTTCTTTATGTTCATGTTTTCTAATTTACCATTGTGTTTCCATGTTTCTATGTTGCAGTAGGATAAAGAATTTAAACTAAGAAATGTTTTCTGACGGCACCTTAGGTCTGTTTGTTCTTCACTGCCTTAATGTTTTCTTCTGCTAGGACATGTTAGAGAATCCTTATTTTCTCTCTAAAGATATCCTAAGCTTGTTTATTTCTTGAATGATTTAAAATAGATGGTATCAAGAATGATTCATGGCTAGCCGTACTTACTTGTTGCCACTAAAGCACTGTTCTTGAAATCTCTCTTTAAAGCATCATTATTTAGGTCTGTCAAAGAAGTTTGGTTTCAAGTCATACTCTTTGCAATTGCTTGGTTAATTGTTTTAGAGATATTTATAGCTATAATCTTAGATGTTTAGGAGTTCCCTCCTCTCTGATTATAATTCTTTGTGACCTTAAATGTTTTCTCATTCTGAAGGTGAATTTACTTAAGTTAGATGAGCTCTTGTGCTTTCTATGTCTCACTGGAATGTTTATCTTGGATATTGATCAGTTTAAGTATTGTTCATTGAGATTAATGGTTTTCCCTACCTCATGAGTTATAGCTTTGGCTTATATGTGTTTAAGATCTCCTTGTTAAAGTATATGATAAATGATTCTTGTTTTCCCTTTCTAACTCTGTTTCTCAAATTTTATGTCCATCCCATGATCCTTCAAACCTCAAAGATCCACCAACCAAGTTGGATTTGCCCTAGAATATTCCCTAATCCATTAATGAACCTTTCATGACCTTTTTAGACTCCATTTCCCAATGAATTGAAGTTTTCCTTGATTCTATCTACTCTATCTAAGCATCATACCCAACCAAAAACAAATCAAAAAACCCAATATTTCATAACTAGCCTAAAATCACTCTAATCAACAAACAAGTTCACATCTTTTCACCTAATAGAGAGATCCCTCTCTGATTCCTGGAAGGCTAGGTCCTTGGATTCTAAAGCTTGGTTTGATGTTACCCCTGTCCATTTGTATCTCAATCAATCTAGCAAATTACGGGGAGCTAACATAATGTCGATCATGGTGGGACTTCTGAGTACATAGTTGCCTGAATACCTCTTAAGACTCTTTAGACCCTTAGTTTGACTTATAAAATCTAGAGAATCTGCCACCTCATCACCACACTAACGTAATGGCGATCACGGTGGGACCTTCTGAGTTAGTGACAAACTAAGTATTCCTTAGATCTGAGAAAACTCACAAACATCCTTAGATTAGTATTTAGTTGTTGATGGTCGACAACAAGAACATCCTTAAAACAGTAAACATCATCCACCTGGCGACTCCACTGGTCTTCAGTAGCCCTGTTGACCCCAATAGTTCTCATAAACTCCCCTGGGAATGCATTAAGCAATCCAAATCATGTTGATGGTGGATAACAGAGTTGAAACCTTCCACCTGGCGACTCCACAAATCTCAATAGACCTAAAGACTCCACTAGTAGAGAACTCTAAGACTGGTTGAAAAGATTCAGTGACCCTTTCTGATTTACAAACATGGATCCAAGGATACAAAGGAGATATGCTCCAATGAATAGAGATCACATCCCTAGGTTCCCAAACAAATTGCCTCAAATAGATCGGGACAAAAACCTCCCTAGGTTTCAAGATGAAAATTCTGATGACCCTTTGTTACACCTCATCAAGTTTCATATCCATGTATGGGGGTTAAAAGCTGAATGGCATGAGGACTGCCTTATAAATATTTTCATGCTAAAATTAGAAGGGAAGGCAAGGGAATGGTATGAGAGTCTAAGACCTAGTAGCTTGTTTTCCTTAAAATATATACACAAGGCATTTTATGAGCATTATAAACAAAATTCCCCATATTTATCATTGGCTGAAAATTTTTGTGATCAATCTCAGGATATCATACAATACCTTATAGATGGTGATGAAGATTTGGAAAATTTGCATCCTGAAGACCTCTTAACATCCATTCATGAATTTCATTCTCAAGATAACTGTCATTACAGCCTAGATGAGTTAGTTGAGGAAGAAATCAATGAAGGTATAGAAGAAAACCCACAAGATATCTCTGAAGACACAAGTGATGATTCACCATCTCTTCTAGGTGAGGCTCAAGAAAACATTCAGCCTCAAAATCAACCTTCACAAGAAAAAGAGAATTGTTGTACTTCCATCCAAAGAAAGAGAAAAATGCCTCCTCTTTTGACTGAAGAGGAAATAAATCAGATGCTAAACATTCAGCCAGCCTCTAAACCTTCATATGAACAGAACATTTCTATTTTTTCTCCTACTAATTCCATCTACCATAAATCAAAAAGTGAATTTGTAGATCAATGCAAAGAAGAAAAAACTGATAATCCAATATGTTTGATTGGTGACACTACTTATTTTGATGAGTTTCCAAAGTTTGATCAATATTATGATGATATCCTCCAAACTAGAAATAACCTTGCACAACAATCAATAATTGGTTTGTGGGAGGAAGATCATTTTCATCAACTTCAAAAAAGTATTAAGCCAATTCATGGCATCTATGCCACTGATGAGGGAAGCCTTGAAAGTTCAAAAGTAAGTGAAGGATCTCTGACCCTTTGTTCTACTTCATATCAGTCCATCAGAAATAACTTTCATGTGATTGGGAATCAACAGTCTTTCAGTTTTGATGTTGAAATTGGAGAAGAAAAAGAACTTCTTGATCAAGTTGTAAGTGAAAAACCTTTTCCTGAAATGGTTGATGAAATCATTTGGGACACGGAATCCTCTTCAGCTTCAGATTTGTAGCCACAAAGTTCCATTGAGTTTCAAATTGTAGATGAAGGCTTGAAAATTTACAATCACATAAGAGTTGCTACACTTCTTTCTCAAGAAGATTTGTTGCGAAAGAGTGCTCCTGCTCATCAATATGATGGCCTTCACACAGATTTCAGCCCACTCTATCAAAGCACATTAGGTTTGTTAGAGGATAACATTGCCACATATGATGAATCTACCAGTTCACATGATCATGAGGAAGAAGTGGAGTTTCTTTCCCAAAAGAGTACCAAGCATAGCCAAGTGGAAGAAAGAGCAGTCCTTAATGGAGCTTATGTTTCAAATCCTCTAGATCAGGTATTATTCCAAGATCCATTTGTTATTTTCCTTGAGAAATCTAAAGGAGGAGTGTGTTCTGCCAAGAACAGTTTGTTGTAAAGTGTGAGAAAAATTTTAGGCACTACTGTTTGAAAACAAGTAATGTGGAAGTGGCATTTTTATTTCTTCAGCACTCTCAAAGATCTGAAACAAAATCCCTCATGGAATCATCTGTTTGAATGGCTGTGTTGGAAAAGAGATTTCACCAAATGAATGTATATTATGTATAGGTTAGATTGGGATAGACGGATAGATATGCAAAATAAGCTGAGACTTATGAGCATCTTTTTAGTTCTAGATTGTTTAGAAAAATTGAAAAAAACACAAAAACAAAGAAAGGTGGAAAAAGAGGGTAGATTTGAAAAGTGGTACAACCCCATACCCAAAAAATAGTGATGCTGAAAGTGTGCAATTCTAAACGCCACTACTTGTGCCAAAAAGTCTTATTCAGTCATCTAGCCTAATCATGGTTGAACATGTTTTCAATTTATTGCTGATGAGTTAGTGAAAGAGAGCTTGTCAAATCATTCAAACTTGACTTGTAAAAAAGGGATAGATTTGGGAATCAAAGATACTGGTTCCACGTGCTCAAAACGGAACCGTGCCGTGTTGGAGATGGAGAGGGATTTTTTGGGGGAGGCGTATGGAAATCGTTGACGAGTTTATTGAGACGGAGACATGTGGTAATTACTAGTAGTTCACCCATACAACGATACCCCTTTGATGTTTCACCACAAGTCAAAATTAAAAAACAAAAATCTCTTATTGGTGGTCGTGTAACTTATAATAAATATAGAGTGATTGACATTTACGTGGACAACATTTCTTTATATTTAAAAGATGTTCGGTAGTGTTAAAATTCATAAGTGTGATTAGACACGAGCAAACCAAAAAGAAAATACTATAACACTGCAATCTTCATTTTTAGCAAGTAATTATTATTATTATTAAATTGTGTTAAATTATGAATTATTTTGATTCTAGAATAATATATTTTTTAATTGAAAAATTATAATTATATATATAAATAAATAAAAGAAAAAGTATAATTTTTCTTATATATATAAAAATATAAATAAAAGATGTTATTTATAAAATTTAAAAATATGTTATTAATAATTTTGTTTGAAAAATGTTAGTTATAAATTTAAAATATATATATATATATATAATTTGAGTGATAATTATATATGAGCATATTTTATATACATTTTATAGATCATATAAGTCAAATTCCTAGTTTTATTCTAAATATTATATATTATTTAATTAAAAAATATTATTTTTAAATTATAATAATTATATATTTTTTAAATAATTTAAATTTTATTTAATTAAGTTCACATGGTCTTGGATAGATGGTGATCGAGTAATTTGTTAAGGTTTTCCTCAATGTTATGTCATTGGTTCAATTCTCCACTCTTATTGGGGTGATATATTGGATATGCTGAAGATGTAGACTTACTAAGCTTATAAACAAAAGATTGAGATGATATATTGGACATGTTGAAGATGTAGACTTACAAAACTTACAAACAAAAAATTATTTAATTAAACAATAAATATTAGTTATATTTATTTTATTTTATTTTTAGATTTAAGTATTCATTTGAGGCATGTTTTGAATTAATTTTGACTCAAGTTAAACTTCCAAACAAAAAATAGTTAAAAAAAAATAGAAATAAATAACTTTTCTTTTACAAATATTAAAATACAAAGATATTTTATCTTAATTAATTTTTCTAAAATTTATTAATTTTAATTTATATCTATTTCATATACTCATTTTTATCTCCACACATATATGATGATGATGATGATGGTTGACGTCCACTGAGGCCAATCTTTGGTCTATCAGACCTAAAGAAAAGAGTTATTTAGTTTGATTTAAGATTTTATTCCTTTGCTCAAAAAGCATGGAGAGAAGCCTCCTAAGCTCACTATAATTTTGACATCTTAAAAGGTTAGGAAGGTCAGTATTGCAACAAAGATTATGAAATTGAGCTCTAATGTGGTTGTATGCGGGGCACTCTAAGAGGAAGTGATTTTCATCCTCAATGTTCATATTCTCACAGAGATGGAAGATCCTTTCCATCCATGGTGTTTTAGGAACTGTCCAATGACTTGTTTCACTATGGAGCTCATGAGAGTTCATTCTAATCTTGGCTATATTATTTTTCTTCTTTGAGCTAGTTAAAACAGAGAGACACTTTTGATCTTCTAGGGTGGGGTTGATGACCTCCTTATAATATCTTAATTTTCTTTTAGCTGCTAGATCTTTCTCACACCACATTTTTTCTTTGAACTTAGAAGTAATAATTTTTTTAATGTTATTAATGCTTTGCAATGCAACATTCTCATCGATCTTCCAATGGTTTAACCAGGCCCTAGTGTCTTTATACTAACCTCGTTTAAGCCTTAGGTGGTTTTGGCTGGAATTTAAAGCTAGCTTAGGAAGTCTATGGTCTCCTATGCTATTGAGCTTGTGTTTGTACAACAGAAGCCTAGTCATAGCTAGGCTCTCAATACGGGAAAGACCCACTTCTATAAGGAGAATAGGATAGGGTGTATTGCTTTTAATTTTAAGTTATACGTTATAAAGCGCTTCTGGATTTGCTCAATATTTCTCCAAGATTCTCTAGAGATGTTGTAACCCCAAACCTCACATCCATATAAGATAACATGAGTGACTAAAGTTTCAAAGAGGAACTTCTTTCTATCCCACATTACGAGGTTTGTCGTTTTACAATTATTTTCAAGAACAAAATAAGGTTTCCACCCCCCATTAATCCTTTTTTGAATGCTATAGTTCCAGTTGAGCTTGTGATGAATATCAATTCCTACGTACTTGTAAGAAGAAACTTCCTCCAAGTTAATATTGTCATACATAAAATTAGTGTAAGTGTCCTTCTTGGATTTGATAATCATAACTTTTGTTTTGTCAGTGTTAACAGACATACCCATGGTAGAGCAGAAATCCTTAAGAATTCTAAGTTGCTTATCAAGATCAAATGGGCACCTTGCGATAAGAACAATATCATCAGCATAGAGAAGAAGGATGATGATTATCCCAGCTAAGATCGTGCCAACACATCCTGATTCCTCTAAACAACCTTCTAGCTTGTCAATGTAAATGCCAAATATGGTAGGGGAGAGGGGGCAACCTTGTTTAACTATGATATTACACTTAATATCTTTCAACCACCCCTCTTTTCTCTTTAACTTGGAAATTACATTCTCGTATAACCTTATAGCGGCTGTTCTTAGCTCAAAAGGAACATTTAGCTCCTCTAATCTATTCCATAGGTTGTTTCTGGGAACTGTATCAAAAGAATTTCTAAAGTGCACAAAGCAACAAAATAGATTGGATTTATCATTGCAACATTCCTCCATAATGATCCTAAGCGTAACGAGGTGGTCCATTGTTGAGTGTTGCCTTATAAAACCCGCTTGGCCTTTAGCCTACTTACCTTCACTTTCAAGCCAAATGCTCAACTTCTTTTCCAAAATAATACCATATAACTTGGCTAAGAGAGGGTTGATGATGCAGGAGCATTCAGGCTAGTTAGCAATGTGATAGCATGGTCACATGTTGTGACTAACAAGGGGTTGGAAGAAAATAATTTAGTTAATTTTATTGTTTAAATATATGAGAGTGCTTATTTATTGTTAAATATGAGGATAGGGTGTAGGTGGCTGAGTGATCCTCCTTGTAAGGAGATCAGGCCAAATAGTTGGATTTATTTGGCTAGAATAGAGTATGAGGGATTTTAAAAGCTTTATTTAGTGTTAGTTTAGAAAAGAGTGGGATTGAAGAGATTTTTTAGGAGAGGTTGAGAGATTTCTGGTTCAGAATCAGAATTGATTCATGAAACTATGTATTTGTATCAATTGTGTTTTCCTTATATAAATGGAGAGAGTGAGGATAGAGGGGAAAAAGAGTGCATAAAGTCAGTTTTTAGAAGTTGAAGGGCCATCAAATGAAAATCTGGCCAAGAAAGGTTTCTGTAATTGATTGCATTTAATTTTATTAATGAAGAGTTTGTTTTTGAATTTTTGCGTGAATTGTGTACACATATTCTTGGTTAAATTCTGCTTGGATTTCTATGATATAGGCATAAGGGAAGGAAATCGATTCTAATTAAAATCGATTTAAGTTGAATGACATTCGATTTGTATAGTCGATGTTTTTAACACAACTGATTGAACGCTGGTGATTCATGGGTAATGGAACGCTGTGAAAATTGATCAATACCTGAGCTGAATTCGCTGAACAGAAGTGTTGAATCACAATGTGAGGAAGCGTTGAGTCTGGTTGTAGCGTTAGATCCGTAAGAATCGACTTCATTGGGCATAAAGCTATAGCGCTGTAGTTACTGGCATCTAGACATTTCAGAAGTTTGAAACTTTTGGAATCATTTATGCACCACTATCTGTTCGTGAAGGAAAACATTGTGAAGACGCAACAGAAATTGGAGGACGTTTATGGAGGTAAGCTTGATTGTATGAAAACCGTGTTTATTTATGTGGGTCGAAAGGACTGCTGTAGAAGTCGATTCATAATACATAACTCCATAGAAGCCGGTGGTCAGTGGTAGCAGGGCGCATATTTTTATTAAATTTTGATTTTAAAGTCTGGTGTTATGAGAATGAAAGATGGGAGGATCGATCGAATAGTGAAACAAATTGATATTTGACCAGACATATAATTAGAACCAGTGAATATCTCAGAAGAGGCGTTAACAAAGATTGGAGCAGATTGCTGGCTGGATTTATTTTTAAATATGGATGAAATGGAAAGCAGAATCTTCAGCGCAGAAGTGAAATGGTAAGTACGTTGTAAATTCTGGAGAGCATTCGATTTTTAAAGCCTGAAATCGATATAACAAAAGATGAATTGTGAAAACACTGGAATGGAGTTGTTTGAATGTTTTAATGAAGGATACAGGGAACAAGGTATTGCAGAGATAATTTGAATGTGTTGAAAACAATTCAGAAGTTGCTGAGGGCAATTTTCAACCTACCCAGAAATTAATATGAAATTTAAAGATCAATTCGGTCAAGGTATGTTTGAACTGAGTTTAATGTGAATTGAAATTGAATTCTGGATGTCAAGAATATGAAGCAGAACGCTGGTATTTAAATGGTCAAGTTCGAGTCTTATGTAGTATCACTTGTCCATGGGCGCATTTGTTTGGTTGAAATTTGATTCTGATTTGAAATTTGAAAATGCGCATATACAAGGTTTGGCTTTGGATTGAATGATGATATGAAAGCATGTAAACTGGGCTGGAAATGCCGTTTATAATTTTGGGGATGATGTGTATAAACACATGTGAATGGTGATTATTTGAATTACTGTAGTGTGAATTGCCAAGTCAAGCTTTTAAAACATAAGTAAATTGAATACAGTGACATATGATATTGAGTTGAAAGGGCGCACATGATATTGAGTTGAGATTGCCAGATTTGAGTCTTGGTAAAGATTGGGAGATACATTTGCTTATGCATAAATTCTATGATTCTGGGACGTAGGGTCAATATGCATCAGTTGATCATAATAGTTCGATAATTAGAGGGGTTATTTGTATCCCCACTTTAAAAAAAAAAAGGATAATGAGGCTCTGATTCCAAGGTTTAGGGAACCCTTGCTTGACCGCTTGGTTGAAAATCTTGTGGATGTGGGGGATAAGGACAGGACCTCCAATTTTTACGATTTCCGCCTAGTAACCTTCAATGTCTTTAGCTTTCCCATTTTCCAAGCGTTTAACCCCAAAATCAATGTCTTCTAATGAGAAAACTTCTTTCGTTGTCAGCAGGGTTTCAAATTTATCCCTCACATTTGGAGATTCATAAAGATTTTTAAGATAGGAATTACAGTCATGTAAAGCAATTTTATTATTATTTTTAGTTTTCCTAGTTAGAATTTGCCTCCAAAATTTCTTAGGAGCCACCTTAGAGAGGTGTAAGAGATTCTCTTGTCTTTTACAAATATATTGCCTTTTCTTCCTTTTAGTTAGGGCTTTGTAGATTTTTATCTTTTCAATTTTGAGAGATTCATCAACAGCTTCCTTAATTGCTCTCCTCGCACTTTTACAATCTTTGTCATACCATGGGTTGGTTTTGCTATTTCTTTTACTACTTGAGACTTCAATTGAGAACTTTTTAATAGAATATGAGAGGGTTGTAGTAAAATTATGATAGAAGGAAGAAAATTAATTTTTATTTCATTTAAAAAGAGATCATTTTTATTTCTATCAAAGATTAAGTTCTTTGACTATAAGGATTATCTTCTATGGGATCTCTATTCATGACAAAATTGAGAGTTATGAGTAAAGGCCTATGATCAGAGTCACGCACGTGGTCGTCTAAGATGTCAAAATTTATTATTTCGTTGTATAAAGGGAGATCAAAATAACATAGTCTACCACACTACTGTCAAGCCCATGGATGCAGATCATCATATATATATATATATATATTAAATTACACCTATAATTTTATAATCTTTTTTTTTATAAATTTTTAACCTAATTTAATTAAATTCATACTTAATCAATAATAAATAATAATGCAATAAAAATAAAATATTTAATATTTATTTATTTTTATAATTAAATAAAAAATATATATATATATTTTAATTTAAATTGGCTGCGTAACATGTTTTGTATTAAATTTATAGAAATTTAAACTTCTACCTTACAAGTCCAAGGGTTTTGCATGAGTTTGAATAGAAATTTAATTTTTACTTTCGAAATACAATCTCCAGTTTTCCGTTTTTAAATTTTTATTAAAAAACAATAAAATTTTAATAAGTAAATATAGATTTAAAATTAAATAAGAATTTTATTTTTTATTTTATAAAAAATATATTAATTAAATATATAATGAAAATACAAAGTTTTTATATTTATATTTTTCAATATCAAATAAATAAAATCGTGTAATCATTAAATGTGTAATACTTCATCTTTAATATAAATTAAAATTTGGTGGAAATGAAATCTCTAATATTTATTTTTATAATAAAAATAAACAATTATATATATATATATATATATATATATATATATATATATATATATATATATATATATATTATAATAAATATATTTATTTTAGTAAAAGCAAGTTAATATGAGTCTCTTATAAACATTGATAAATATTAATAAAAATATTAAAGTCCCAAAAAAAAAATCTAATTTTCTTTTTATTGAAAAAATCATCCTCAAGCTCAAGGGGCAGTGAGATTGGTAATATGAGATATGTAAAATCATTCAAATCCTCTCTATTGCAACCCAGACTATGTGTCAAGCAGATGGATAAGTTCCTTAAGATCACAAAAAAAAATATCATCCTCAAATTTCTTATCTTTAAGCTTTATTTATGTCAAATCAATATACTTATTTCTTGTCACTTATATGAAATTAATACACTCATTTTAATAAATTCAAATTAATATGAGCAACTCTCTCCTTTACTCGGTCCCAATATAGTAAATGTGGCTAAATAATAAGTATTGATATCATCCTCAAATTTCTTATCTTTAAGCTTTATTTATGTCAAATCAATATACATATTTCTGTTCACTTATGTCAATTTAATACACTCTATTTAATAAATTCAAATTAATATGAGAAACTCTCTCCCTTTCTCCATACCAATATAGTCAAGTCAATATGGCTAAATAACAAGTATTGATGCCATCCTCAAATTTCTTATCTTTAAGCTTAATTTATGCCAAATAAATATACTTATTTCTTGTCACTTATGTCAATTTAATATACTCATTTTTATAAAGTAAAATTAATATGAGCAACTCTCTCCCTTTCTTCATCCCAATATAGTCAAGTCAATATGGCTAAATAACAAGTATTGATATCATCTTCAAATAGTTTTTGGGTTCCTCATGGTCACAAAAAAAAAAAAATTATCATCCGCAAATTTATTATCTTTAAGCTTTATGTATGTCAAATCAATATATTTATTTCTTGTCACATATGTCAATTTAATACACTCATTTTAATAAATTCAAATTAATATGAGCAACTCTCTCCCTTTCACCATCCCAATATAGTCAAGTTAATATGGCTAAATAAAAAGTATGGATACCATCCTCAAATTTCTTATCTTTAAGCTTTATTTATGTCAAATTAATATACTTATTTCTTGTCATTTATATCAATTTAATATACTCATTTTTATAAAGTCAAATTAATATGAGCAACTCTCTCCCTTTCTCCATCGCAATATAGTCAAGTCAATATGGATAAATAACAAGTATTGATAGCATCCTCAAATGGTTGTTAGGTTCATCAAAAAAAAATATCATCCTCATATTTCTTATCTTTAAGCTTTATTTATGTCAAATCAATAAACTTATTTCTTGTCACTTATGCCAATTTAATATACTCATTTTAATATATTCAAATTGATATGAGCAACCCTCTCCCTTTCTCCATCTCAATATAGTCAAGTCAATATGGCTAAATAACAAGTATTTATATCATCCTCAAATTTATTATCTTTAAGCTTTATTTCTATCAAATCAATATACTTATTTCCTTTCACTCATGTCAATTTAATACACTCATTTTTATAAAGTTAAATTATTATGAGAAACTCTCTCCCTTTCTCCATCCCAATAGTCAAGTCAATATGGCTAAATAACAAGTATTGGTATCATTCTCAGATAGTTGTTGGGTTCCTCAAGGTCACAAGAAAATATATATATCATCCTCAAATTTCTTATCTTTAAGTTTTATTTGTTTCAAATCGATATACTTATTTATTGTGACTTATGTCAATTTAATACACTCATTTTAATAAATTCAAATTAATATGAGCAACTCTCTCCCTTTCTCTATCCTGTATAGTCAAGTCCATATGACTAAATAACAAGTATTGATAGCATCCCCAAATTTCTTATCTTTAAGCTTGATTTAAGTCAAATCAATATACTTATTTCTTGTCACTTATGTGAATTTAATACACTCATTTTTATAAAGTCAAATTAATATGAGCAACTCTCTCCCTTTATCCATCTCAATATAGTTAAGTCAATATGGCTAAATAACAAGGATAGATATCATCCTCAAATAGTTGTTGGGTTCCTCTCTCTCTCACACACACACACACACCATACTCAAATTTCTTATCTTTAAGCTTTATTTTTGTCAAATCAATATACTTATTTCTTATTTTTATTAGAGAAAATAAAAATATGGATATTCTAAATAAAAAGTTTTAATATCATCCTCAAATAGTGGTTGGGTTTCTGAGGGTCACAAATATATATATATATATATATATATATATATATATATATATATATATATATATATATCATTTTCAATTTTCTTATCTTTAAGCTTTATTTAATAAATATAGTTATTTCTTGTCACTTGTCACTTATGTCAATTTAATACACTAGTTTTAATAAATTCAAATTAATATGAGAAACTCTCTCCTTTTCTCCATCCCAATATAGTCAAGTGAATTTTGGCTATATAACAAGTATTGATATCGTCCTCAAATTTCTTATCTTTAAGCTTTATTTATGTCAAATCAATCTACTTATTTCTTGTCACATATGTCAATTTAATACACTCATTTTTATAAAACCAAATTAATATGAGCAACTCTCTCCATTTCTCCATCCCAATATAGTCAATTCAATATGGATAAATAACAAGTATTGATATAGTCTAATCAAAACATGAAATTTGGAGGAAAATGTTGCAACCTGGACTATGTGTCAAGTGGGTTGTTAGGTTTCTTGGGGTCAAAAAGAAATGATCCTCAAATTTTTTATCTTTAAGCTTTATTTATGTCAAATCAATATGCTTATTTCTTGTCATTTATGTCAAATAATACACTCATTTTAATAAAGTAAAATTAATATGAGCTACTCTCTCCATTTCTCCATCCCAATATATTCAAGTCAATATGGATAAATAAAAAGTATCAATATAGTCTAATAAAAACATGAAAATTGGAGGAAAATGCAATTTCCATTTTGCTAGAGAAATTTCCCCTAAATTTCTTGACCCCTATGCTCTACTTATGTCAAGTTAAAGTATTTATTTTCTTCCACTTATGTCAAGTTAATACATTAATTTCAATAAATTCAAGCTAATATGGGTCCCTCGCAAGATTAATAAAATTATTAAAGTCCCAAATAAATGTACTTTTCTTCCATTAAAGAAATATCCCAAATTTCAGATCCTTATTCTTTACTTATGTCAAATGAATACGTTGATTTTAATAAAGTAAATTTATTATACCCATAAGGTGTAGACCAATTATTTTGTGACGGGTTTAGTCCCTAATAGGTAATAGGCTCAAATCTCATGTCGCAGGAGGGGTGGAAGCCACTCTAACTCCAATTTTCACTTCGTTTAAGAATTTTTCTCCCAATTTCTTCGCCCTCCAATTATTCCAAGTCAATACTTTCATTTCAATAGAGTCAAGTTAATATGGGTCCCTCACAAGAATTATAGAGTATAATAAACATACTCCCCTAAAAATCCAATTTCCTCCAAATTTCTCCAAAATTCTCACCCCTATACTTTATTTGTGTGAAATAATAACACTCATTTCCTTCCACTTATGCCAATTCAATACACTCATTTTAATAAAATCAAGTTAATATGAGAAAATCCCTACCTTTCTCCATTCTAATAAAGTTGAAGTCAAAATGAGTAACTCACAAGCATAGATATAGTTGAATAAAAACATTAAAGTTGGAGAAAAATACAATTTTCACTTTGTTGAAGAAATTTCCCCAATTTTTTTTCGATCCATATGCCCCACTTATGTCAAGGTAATATATTTTTTCTCCTCCAATTATGTCAAGTTAAATACATTCATTTCAATAGAGTTAAGCTAATATGGGTTGCTCACAAGAATTGATAAATTCTAATAAAAATATTTGAGTCCCATAAAAATCCAATTTTCATAAATTTCCTCCAAATTTCTTACCCATATACTTTATTTATGTCAAAGCAATACATGTATTTCCCTCTACTTATGTCAATTCAATCAACTCATTTTAACAAAGTATATGAGCAACTCCCTCTTTTTCTCCATCTCAATATGAGTATAGTCTAATAAAAACATTAAAGTTGGAGAAAAACACAATTTTCATTTTGTTGAAAAATTTATCCCAAAAAATTAAAATTTTAGCTTTCCAAATACAACCTCTAGCTTTAAGTTTTTAATTTTTAATTAAAAATAAATAAATAAATTTCTTTTATATTTTTATTAAGTATAGATTTTAATTTTAATTTTAATTTTTATATATTAATAAATATGTGAAAAATAATATATATAATTAAAATATATCATTTCCATATTTTATTTTTTAATATCAAATAAATAAAAAAATTGTATTGAGAGGCGCTAGGTAGCCTAATATGGTAGAGATGTTGTAACCAATGTCTTTTAAACATTTTAACTAGGTTAAAATAAAAATAAAATAAAATAATTTATAGTTATAATTATCAATAAAAAAAATTGACTCGGTGTGTATATATATACCATAATAGATCCATCTTAACTTTGGATCTACCAAGTGCCAAGAGGGATCAAATCTGGATCTACCAAGTGCCAAGAGGGATCAAATCTCATTTCACTTTAAAAGAGATTTATATCTCCAAATATTTAATTCCTCTCGACTATACCTTTAATGAGGTTAAAATAAAATAAAGGAGTTGTCTAACTAGATGGAGGAATTGCCCGGATGGTCAAAATTGGCTGGAATTTGGGCCAGAAAATTTTAAGAAATCTTACAATGACAGTGTTTGAATCATGATTTTGATGGTGGAAATGGATTCAACACCATCAAATACCTCTAGGGCACCCAAACTATTAAAGTTTGATAGTTATAACGTGGATTTACAAAAATCCCTACCTGATTTTCTTAAAATTTTACAGGAATTTCAATGATTTTCAGAGCAAGAAAGCAGTCTAGTTAGACTACGCCTAAAATAAATAGTATAAAATATAAAATATAAAATTAATAGTTATATTTGTAAGTATTAATGAAGATGAGCCTAAATCCATCTTAATTTCAGATCTACCAAGTGTTGAGAGGGATCAAATATATTTTCACTTTATTTTGATTCCTCTCCACCAGATTTAAGATGGAATAGTGTAATCATTAATTATCTAATATTTGATCTTTAATATAATTTAATTTTAATATTTAAAATTAATAATAATAATTTAGTGGAAATGGACATCTCTATGCCTCCTTCCTCGCCTCTCTGCTTTTGAGGCTGTTCCGAGGCCTTCCGAATGGAGAACCTGGACACTCATTCACCTCTGCCTCCTCCTCTGAACTCTGATGCTGATGCCTTCAGTATCCTTCTAGCCTCGCTTCCTAGGAAGAGAGCTAAAGAAGCAGCGAAATTTTTCAAAAAGTTGGATGACATTCCGGAGATTTTGCTGCCTGGCAAGGGTCCTATTAAGGTGGCTCTTTCTCTAGCCGATCGAGCTCTCGTAGGCTAGTTCAATGGTCTATGGCCCTCACCCAAATCCACTGAAATATGGGTTGCTAAGAACTGGGCTCCCCTCATTAAGCACAACGTGTCCTCTTATTTTCTGGGAAGAGGGTATTTTCTTTTCGAATTTGCTGATAAGGAGGACAAAGAGCTCATTTTCAGGAACGAACCTTATTTCATGGGGCCTCAAGGGCTCTATCTCAATAAATGGACCCCTGATTTTGATCCGGTGGTAGATGTTCCAACCGCTGTTCCCGTCTGGGTCAGACTTCCGAACTTGCCTATGCATTGTTGGAATTGGGATTCGCTAAAGCATATCGGAAACACCCTGGGAAAGCTCATTGACCGTGCTAACAACAAAGACCAGTACGACTGTGCTCGTATCTACGTCGAAGTCGATCTGGAAGTAGGTCTGTCGGAGGCCATTAAACTTAAGGTTGGAAATTGGTCTCATATTCAAAATCTCGACTACGAGCAACTTCCATTCAAGTGTCGCAAATGTCACGTCTATGGACACTTTGATAGACGATGCCCGGGTAATGTTGAAGCTACCAAAGGAAAAGATGAGGGTTGCAATCAGGTCAAAAGGGCAAAGACGAGCAAAAAAAATGCTGGAGTTCATGCAAACAAAGGACCTTCTTCTGCAGGTCAGCAAACTCAAGCTCCTAAAGAACAAGGTAACAAATTCGAACCTCTTAGTTCAAATTCTATAGAGCTGCAGGATATTGAAACTCAGAATGATTCCTTAGGCAAAGATATTACCCCAGATCCTAAGCATGGTGATCATACACCAAATGGATCCAAGGGGAAAAATATAGAAATGGAGGACGTAGTTCAAGTTTCAGAGGAATCTGAGGAGGAAGGTGAAATAGGGGATTCACAAACTTCGACCAGAAGAACAACAAGAGGTCGAATGCCTGATAGGGAAAAAAGGGAGCAGGAAACATACAAAGATAAAATCCAAGGTACTCAGCCAACCCTTGAGAAAATGTTGGAAAAATCGGCAAAGAAGACAAGAAACCAGAGCGGCTCCAAGGGAGCCCAACACTCTCTCAAAAGAAAATAATGAAAATCGTCTCCTGGAAGTGTAGAGGTCTGGGCAGTAAAGCGAAAGAAGAAGCTATAAGGAGCACTATTCGATTAGAAACTCCAGATTTTCTTTTGATCCAGGAGACCAAGATGGAGGAAGCGGCTTTCCTTCATACCAGTCATAGTTTTTGGAACAAAGGAGGGAGGCTGGCTGTCTTGTCTAGAGGGGCATCTGGCGGTCTGTGTTCATTATGGAACGTAAATAAATTCTTACTGCTCAAAGAAATCCCTAACACTCACTGGCTGTACATGAAATTCCAGCTTATTGAGTCTATGGATGAAATCAGCCTTCTTAATGTCTATGTTCCGGTTAATGCAGGAGAGAAGAAGACCTGTTGGGACTCCATCAGAAACCTTGCTGATACGGAGAATCTTGAAAACATTATTATTACTGGAGACCTTAACATCACTCTAGCACTGTCTGAAAAACAGGGTGTCAGCATTGTGAGAGACCCTGCTAGGGAATGGGTGGAGGACCTTATGCAGGAGTGGGATCTTATTGATATCAAGCCCTTGAATGGCAAGTTTACTTGGTCCAACAAAAGAATTGGGCTTGGTCATATAGCTGCCAGACTTGACAGATTTTTAGTTCAAAGTTCCTTCCTGCTTCGTGGACTAGAATCTAGTCTGCACATTCTTTCTTGCAGTACCTCTGACCACAGGCCCATTTTTCTTGAGTTATCTCCTCACAAGGACCTGGGGCCTATTCCATTCAGATTTAGCCCCCTCTGGATTTAACTTCCAGGATTCAAGGAAAGAGTTAAGGAAATCTGGGACCGTCCGGTTACTGGTTCGCCTTTCTATGTGTGGGAAGAAAAACTTAGAAGGCTAAAATCCGAGCTTAAGTGCTGGGCTAAATCCATTCCAAGTCCAACTTCTGAGCGGAAAGCCGCCCTTTCCTCTTTAGAGGCTCATCATCTTCATATGGAGAGCGCTGTCATCTCCTCTACAGACCTTAATATGGAAGTGGACCTTCAGCATAAGTTTCACAAGGCCTGCATGGCGGAAGAAGAACTTTGGAGGCAAAAATCTCGCAACCTTTGGCTAAAGGCTGGGGATAGATATACCTCCTTTTTTCACAAGTAGGCTAATGCTAGAAAAAAATTCAACTCAATCTCTGAAATCAAAGATGGAGACGCTGTCCACAAGGAGTTCGAGAGCATCAAGAAGGCGGCCTTCAATCATTTCAAGAATTTGTATGGAGAAGACGAAACTGGAACGCACTCTGATATCTTTTTAGAAAGGATCCCTAAAGCGGTCACTTCCAGCATGAATAAAATTTTGGAAGCACATGTTTCTACGGAAGAGATAAAGGCTGCCTTGTTCGAGATGAACCCAGACAAATCCCCTGGTCCTGATGGGTTTACAGCCAGATTTCTTCAAGTCTGCTGGCCAATTGTTGAAAAATATTTATGTAAAATGGTCAGGAAATCCCAATCTTGTCATAAAATTGGGGGTAGCACCAATACTGCTTTCCTTGCTCTTATTCCGTAGGAAAAGGGAGCCAAAGTATTTAATAGATTCAAACCCATCTCGTTATGCAATATTGGCTACAAAATTATAACTAAGGTTATTGCAAACAGGTTGAAAGGCATCCTTCCCAACCTCATTCCGGAAAACCAAGGAGGATTTGTGCAGGGAAGACAGATAGTTGACAACTACATTCTTGTCCAGGAGGCGATTCATTCTAGCATCCAGCGTAAGGAGAAAGGTATGGTTATAAAGCTAGATTTAGCAAATGCCTTTGACAGAGTTAACCACAGCTTCCTTGTTAGTCTCCTTCGATAGTTTGGCTTCGGGGAGATCTTTATAAATTGGATTAGTGCCTACATTTTTGAGCCCTGGATCTCTCCGTTAGTTAATGGGAGAGCTGCTGGCTTTTTTAAAGCCTCGCGGGGGTTGCGCCAGGGATGCCCCCTCTCCCCTCTGCTGTTTGTCCTTCAAGCTTCTGTTTTAAGCTTCTATTTAAATAAGGAAATGGTTGAGCAAAATATTTTGGGTCTATGTATTGCAAGAGGCATAAGAAACATTACCACGCCTTATTCGCTGATGACACTCTCCTATTGGGCACAACTTCTCTGCACTCAGCTCTCAATTTAAAAATAGTCCTTGAAAATTTCTGCTCTGCATCAGGCAGCATGCTTAACAAAGGAAAATGTCATGTCTATAGCTGGAATATTTCCTCCTCCTTGCTCACAGCTATCTCCAAGTGTATTGGTTTTGCAGGCTCAAACTCCTGGTCATCTTTCAAATATTTCGGACTTCCAGTCTTTTTCAAATCCGCTTTTTGCAGAGATTGGGATCCTCTCATCGACAAATTCAAAGCTCGTATTCAGGCTTGGGGGCTTTCGTGGCTGAACTTGGCTGGCAAAACTATTTTGGTCAAATCGGTGCTCAGCAACTTACCTATCTTCAGATTCTCTGTTTTGTTAGCGCCCTCTGGAGTTCTTAAGAAAATGGATGATCTCATTCGGCGCTTCTTCTGGAAAGGAGGCAAAAATAATGAAAACCGCATCCCCTTGGTGAGCTGGGAGAAGATATCTCGTCCTGTTCTGGAAGGTGGTCTAAACTTGAAATATTTCCGAGTGCAAAACGCAGCCTTGGGTGCCAAAATCATCTGGCGTATGGTCGCCTCCAATCCGGGCTGGGCGCAGAAGGCACTGTGGAGAAAATACTTTCTGGGCCCAAGAACGCGTTGCCTCGAAAATCCTAAGTCTGTTCCTCGTTCACACCTGGAAAAACTCTGTATGTCCTCTGTTCTGCTCATCCTTTATCATGCGTACTGGGTGCCTAGGAATGGAAAATCTATTGATCTCTGGCATGATCGAATTATGATGAAGCAACCGTTAGCAGAGGTCTCCTCTATGCAGCCTCTTTGACTCTGGATGGCTAATTCTGGCTTAAACTCTCTTTGGGACCTCTCGCGATGGTTGGAAAATAGTTGGACAGGTTGGATCGACATACAGGTGCCCCCAATCCTTAAAAACCAGTGGGATTCGTTGCTGTCCCTCCTTCATGGATGTGCGCCTTTACGATGCAATCAAGATGACAAGTGTGGCTGGGGGCCTTCTGGCTTATACGCTATCGCTTTGGGCTACAAAAAACAGCTGGAGATTCCCTTCGTTCCTCCGAATCCCGTTGTCTGGACCGGTCTGTGGAAACTCAAAACTATCCCCAAAATTGATAATTTATGTTGGCTCTTGTGCCACAACAGAATCCTCACTGATGACCGGCTTCAGAAAAGGGGCTTTCATGGCCCTTCCAGGTGTCAGATGTGCAGGGAGGTTGAAGAAAGCTCCAGTCACTTAATGCTGACCTGCAAGTATGCTGTTGAGATATGGTTTGCGATTCTACCCTCTTGGGGTGACCGTCCTATCTTGCTTGGCTCCATTCCTGAGCTTTTTTCTTCTTGGCCCTCTCTTTACCTTAGAGGTTCCCCTAAGAACTGCAGCCTTGATCACATCTGGCTCTCGATCCATAAATCTGCCTGTTGGAAAATTTGGCTCGAACGGAACAGCAGGATATTCAGGGACAAGGAACAGCCAGCAAAAATCGTCATAGCCAAAATTAAGGCTCAGCTCAAAGAAATCTTGTATAGCTGCCTCGAAGATTCACACCTCAATCAGAGAGACAAGGATTGGGGTAGCTTGTTGGGTTTCATCATTTCAACCATTCCAAAGCAATGCAAGAATGAAGAACATTGGAAGATTCGACTCAACGAGAAGGCCTTCACCATTTGTCTCCTTAATCACTCCTCCCCCCTTCTGTTTTTTGATGGAGCAGATAAAGGTAACCCTAGGAAAGCTGGGGCGGGTGGAGTGATAAAAAAAAATGAAGGTACGATTCTTCACAGGATTGCCTGGGGCCTGGACTCCTCCACTAGCATTCAAGCAGATGCTCTTGCTCTTCTTCAAGGCCTCACGCTGGCTAAAAATTTGGGCATTCATGAACTGGTGGTGGGTGGGGATTCCCAATCTATCATTCAATGTTTGGTGAATGGGGCTGTTCTGAAGGATCTCAACTTTTCTAGATTAATTAAGCAAGTCACTGCTATCACCAAAACTCTTCAAAAGATCACTTTTTTCCATGTGCTCAGAAACAACAACAAAGATGCTGCTTTGGAGGCTAACAAAGCTGCCCTTCTCCCCGCTGGCACTTTGTTAATAAATGATCACGAGGAATGGGCCCCCATTCCTTAGCTCCGATTTCTTAGTTTTGCTGTTTATCCATGTTTTTCTGCATTCTATTACAACAATTTGTTTGTATCCACAAAGATGGGAATATTGTGGATCTAGCTTCAAGGAAGATCTGTAAGAACCTAGGGAACAGTTATAGCTATTTTCCAAATTTTGGGAGATTAGAAAAAGACAACGAAGCAGGGCTTCACTTTGTAATCTGTTTGAAGGCTTCTTTGCCCAAGTTCTAATACAAATCATAATCGTTCTTGTAAAAAAAAAAAAAAATTAGTGGAAATTAAATCTCTAATATTTATTTTTATAACAAAAAAAAAAAATTCACTCTCCTATGTAGCATGGTAGAGATGTTGTAATGGAATGTCATGTGAACATTTTGATTTGGTTAAAATTAAAAAATAAAAATAACCTTACATTAAAATAAAAATATTTGCGAAAGAGGGTAAATTTTGTAATAACCAGTGTGTCCCAGAGAAGGAGTTGGAGAAAAAAGGAACGATGGCTCTAGCAAGGGTTTCAGTCAGGGCTTTTCAGATCTCTGCCACCGCTGAGGATGCTGAACTTGGTGCTACAGCCCTAGAGAAGTCTTCTCTCAGTGCCAACATAGTGGTATTCGCATTAGATCTTGCTACCTCAAGGATAAATGGTGGTTCAGAATCCCTTGCTGCACCAGAAGCGGCTTTGGTTTCTGCCACTGGTCTGGAACTCAGGTTCCTAGCTACACGTGCTAGAAAATGCCAATCAAGAGCCATATACACAGATCAAGGACCTAAGAAGAGGGACGAGCTTCTAACAAGGGTTTATCGCCAGCCAGATCAATTAGATCTGTCTATCCTGGGCGACGAAGACGCTGAAAATGTTTTGGCACATGGCCATTTCAATGAGGGCAAGGAGATCAGTGTAGCTTGGAGAAGAAAGCCCATCGGAAACTGTAAGGATACACAAGGGTTTATGAATATAAGTGTTGTTGGAGAAGGATCTAGCTTTAGCCTTAGATCTGTGCTTTCGAGACGCCGCTCTGACAATGATCAGCAACCAGTGATTGGATCTATCGCTCCTCTACTATATTTGGTAAGACAAGAGGTGCAGCGCCTTGAAGAGAACCAGTCGGCATAGCTACTAACGGAAGTAAAGAAGGCGTGCATAAGGGAACATTAGGTCGGCTCTCACGCTGAAAATCTGACCCTACTGGTCCATCCAAGAGCTTTCTACCCTACCACAAGCAGTCGAGAAGAGCCACTGGCTATAGAAGAAAAAGACACAGCCCCGATTAGTGACCAGTGGGTACTTGAAAATCTGATCCAGGATGGAATCGAATATTTTTTCATAAGTAAGAAGAAATCCAAGGGTAAATATCTGATGAAATCTTTGCTACTAAATGCCAAAGGATTAGGACGAGCCTAGATCCCTTGGATTCAACGTGAGGCAAGGAAGTGGTCAAATCTGCATACACTGTGGAAGTAGCCCTCATTCTTGCATCTTGATCCAGAGCAGCGACAGGGTCCGTTACCACACTCAGATCACAGGAAACAGGTAACATTAAATTTCTTTCAGATTTTCATCAAACCCCCTATGGGTAAATCTTGTTTAGTTTGGGTACAAGCAGACAATACCATTCTACAGCTGAAACAACTAATATGGAGATGGATGGGATACCCTGTCCCAATCCAATACCTGGTCAGTGGTAGCCGCTCTCTTCAGGACTGTAGATCCTTGAAGAACTATGAAATTAGCATAGAAACAACCATCGTACCGAACCTTTGGCTGAGAGGGGGGGCTGTGCACCAAGGTATATCAAGTACTGTAGAAGGAGATAAAGGGAAAAAACCCACAACCCAACAACAACCAAATGGAGGCCTCTCCTATAAAAATATCTTACAGGGAAACAAAGCTGTAGGGTCACCTCCAGATCAAGGAGGATATACACCAAGGTCATATATCGTGGAACAACTTGGACAAACCCCTGCCCTAAAGATCGATTTTTCAGGAACAAAAGAGTACGTCAAGATATATGAAACCCAAGCTTTAATTTTTCGATTTAACTGTTTCTGGCCAAAACCAATGGACCTCTTCCATTGGATTTTCACTCAATGGACCATGGAATGTGATATTCATCTCTTCTCCAAAGGGTTTTTCATTGTTAAGTTTATATCTTCGGAAGCTAGAGATAAAATCATCAGAGCAGGGCCATGGTTTTGGGGAACAACGGGTCTTTTTATGACCCCATGGTTTCCAGATTTTGACCCAAACACCATGAATGTCTTGAGAATGCCGATTTGGGTCCGATTATATAACCTCCCCCTTCATTTTTGGAGTGAAAAGGTCCTGGAGGGAATTGGGAACAGTATTGGGAAATACATCAAAACATAGATGGAGAGAATTGAGGAGAGGATTTACACTTTTGCACGCATCTGCGTGGAATTAGATCTAAGTAAAGGACTACCGGAAAATATTATGCTGATCTACAAGCAACAGAACTGGCTGCAAGGAATAGATTATGAAAACACTACATTCAGATGCATAATTTGTAGGATGACAAGACATTTGCAAAGTACATGTCCATAAGCTAAGCAAGCAAACAACAAAAAGAAATAGAAAGGGAAACCGAGAAAAGGGTGGCAATATCCCCCTCCTGATTCAGAGGAGGAAGAATCCGAAGCAGAGGAGGAAATTACTCCCACGGGAAATATTGAGCCTACAGAGGGACAAGAGATCCAAAGGAAAGACATATCAGCTTACAAGGACTCCCAACTTTATCCAAATCAGACAGAAAAGACTAGCGAGGACATGAGTACTGGAGGGATCAAATGACACTACTCCTCAGACACTTTAGATTTAGACAAGGACACAGGTACCCAGACAACAAAAAATCAGTTAGTCCTTGCAACGATTGTGCCTTCCTAGGGCGAGTGGCGCAAGGTCGAGAAGAAGAAGGGGAGAAGAACCTGAGTTGTGAGTCAGCTACTCACTCTCTGGCAGCAATGGTTACTTTTTTGGGGCCATCAATCTAGTTTTTCTCTCACCTTTCCTCTCTCAAATAATCTTTCTTTTTTCTTTTTTTTACCAAATGCAATGGTAGACCTACTATGATGCATTGTGTGCCAAAGAACACGAGCCTTATGGGAAGTTGTTTGAAAATTCTTAAATGGATATTGTACATGTAACTTTTCATTTTATAAATAAAAAGCTGTTGATTTTTTTTTCTGTGGAAAAAAAAATTAAAATAATTGCAAAATACCCTCGATGGGGGTAAGGAGAGCCAAGCCGGCAGTTACATGATCTATGCCTCTTATATGGTCTTCAATATTGGGCAGGGTTGGTGCGAGTATGTAGATGCCCACATTCACTCTCTATGATGCATAAAGGGGAAAACAATAAGAATATCCTCAAGCACTCACATTTGGGTAAGCATTCAATATTGTTATCTAGCTTCTCCACATGGTGTATGTTAAGTTTCATAGGCAGTTGATCAAGGAATTCAAGTCTTCCTAGCTAGAATACCATGAATGGAAGGTCGTACTCCATGCAAAAAGGGCTTTAGAATTCCTCCATGGAAGCAATTCTTGTGGTTATGTTTATATATTCAAACCCTCATATCATACTCTCATTGTAATTTCTCGGGTCTTCTTAGTCTTTGGCTGGTATCTCTAAGTTTGAGACCCTGGCTTCGAACTATAATGTATATGTTCGTAGGATGTGTATAGGTTGGATATGTCAATGGTTTTTTTGGAACCTTGAGGCTTGGACCCAAAAAACACCTTACTTATCTTAGTTATGTGATTAATTATGTCCCTATGCATTTCTAGTTCGTTAAGTTCACCACTGAGCCTATCGAGGATTGGGGTTTTCAACCCAACTCCTCGGATAATCTACAACTCTCTTAGTATGACCATTCTTGGATGGGTCTTGAGGGTTTACCCATATGATTCATTTCATTAGTCTTTAGCTAGATTCCTGGTTTGTGTGGTAACTACGAGGTTGGTTTACATGGGAATTCTATGGATATAAATATGAAGAGACATATGAAGAAGCGAAAATACATTTTTCATGGGGTTTGTTCTAATGTTATTATCTCAATTGAAATTGTCTTTCTAACTTCCACATCAATGCACCTTTATATTGTTCAGTGGCACCCCCTTCATATCTGCCTACATGTTTTGTGGTCTACTACAAGCAAGTGCCTACTAAGGGGGGAGTTATTAATTTCAACCTATCTTTACATTTCTCATTCTTTTAATTATCGGTTTCTTTTTATGGCTTGGTGGAACACTCTCCAACAAAGAAGGGCCAAAGGAGGTCGCGACCATAGAAAAGTAGTGGGAAAGGAAGAGAGAAGTCTCATTCCAGGCTAGGTAGAGGAAAGAGCCACATAACAACTTAGGACAATATTAAAAATATCATTAAATATTATCAGTCCAACACACACCCTTAGGAAAGACAAATAATAGAAGATTGGGTAAAAGACACGAGTTATTTGTAATATCCCTAACGTAAGCCTCCATAAAAACTCTCTTAAAATGAGGGTTGTTAAATAACTAAATATTATTAATTCTTATATCGATATTACACCAAGAATATTCTTGTAATTATTAATTCTAATAATATTACAAAAATTAAATCTTAATTCTTTTATTTAGAAGAATTTATATTCTTCTATATAAATAAAGTATATTTCCAAGTTGGTATCTTTTATGAGTTTTATAAATAATGAGTTATAGTTTTTGAAAAGCTATGGATAAGTGATATTTTTCTCATAAGGCAAAAGAAAATATACCTTGAAAAGAAAAACGTGAGAGATTTATGAAGTGATTTTATGATTTAGGAAAAACCAGATTTATGGTGTGATTTAAGATTTAGAAAAGCTATTCCATTTTCTTAATTCTATTTATTGTAAGCCTATGGGAAAAAAAGGAGAAATAAGGACATAATACATGAAAAATGGAGTCAAGAGAGAAGAATAAGGGATTCCAAGCATGCATCAAAATATAAGTAACTATGTTCTTTGAAAATTATTTTTTTTGCATATGGGGCATGATAAAATAAGAATTGAATTTATTTGCTTGGAAAAGTTCATATGATAAAGAATCAAGATTATTTCTTGAGAAAACCTCTATGGAATTTCGTGCATAGAGGAATACATTTTTTTTTTCATTGAATTATTAGAATATTTCATGTGCTTTGAATTCTTAAAAGATTTTCATGGCTAAATAATTATGTGAATTGCATGAGTTATTGGAAAATAGGGTCAACATATGCCTTCGTATCACTGAATCCGTGATATATGTGTACGAATTGAAAGAGGTTTTTGTAAATGAGCCCATTCCAGAAAAAAAAAGAAGGCCTCTTTCATATTTTAAAAATTCTTTTGCCATGTCTTGAAAATTGTGTCCAAAATTGATGGAAAAATAGGAAATTATTTCATATTTAAATCTAGAGATTCATTCTAATATTCCAAATCGTAATACATGTGTGAAAACTGAGAGAGGTTGTTTTTAATGAACCTATTCCAAAAAGAAACCTCTTTTGGTTTTCAAAAAATCATTTCCATATGTTTGGAAACTGTATCAAAAGTTGATGACCAAAACATTAAATTATTTAATATTTAAATCTGGAAAAATGGGCTGCAAAGATTCATTCGAATCTTCTCAAACTATGACACCTGTGTAAACAATGAGAGGTTTTTTTTAATGATCTCATTCCCAAAAAAAACCTCTTTTGTTTTTAAACAAATCATTTCCATATGTTCAGAATCTGCATCCAATCTTGGTGACTTAAAAAGGAAAAATAGAGTAAAACAGAGTGCTTCCATTTGATTTTTCTGTTGGATCATAATTGTTGGTTATGTACATATAGAGATAATTGTTGTATTAATATTATTGAAAATATTAATTTCATGCAACAACAAATAGGAAAATTACGTTGATATTTCTTGAAAAGAAATAAGTTGTTCGCATGCACAAAACTATAGCAATTATGTTGATAATCCTTGAAAATGAATTAAGTTATTTCATTTAAAAGATTGCCAAATATGTTCTTATGATGCATATGCATTAAAATTTTTAAAGAGATATATTGAACTCTTGAAGAGAATACGTGCTTAGGTGCACAGGAATAATATCTAGTATATTTGATCTACTAAAATTGAACATGTGATTTTACATGCACGGGAAGCTTGAGTTGTGAAAAAAGAGATAAATAACTTTTGTGAGAAGTAGTTCACATAAAACCTTTGCATAAAAGATAATTTGTTGTGCCATTTTAGAAGGATTTACTACTCATGTTATTTCTTGAGGAAATATTACAAATTTGGCTGATGTGTGAAATGATAAGAAAATATTTTGTATTGCATGCAAAATAGCTAGTGAGTTAGCTAACTTTTGGAAAAAGAATAATAAGTGTGTTAGATTCCTTGGAAAATAAATATATATATATTTGTATGCAAGGAAGCATTTATTGTGTTACAACTCTTCAAAAAGAATAAGAGAGAAAAACATATGTGTGTATGCATTATTGACTTAGATTCTTGGAGATGAAAACTAGTAATCACATGCTTTATTATATTAAGATTATTTAGAGAAATGTATACAGTTGCATGCAAGGAAAATTATAGTTTTTGTAATATATTTCTAGAGAAAAGGAAGGTGCAATCACATGATATTGATTGTGTTATCCTTATTTTATGGAAAATAATTTTCATTTTCACACCTAAAGGAATTAACTATGGTATTAGTTTTCTTTTAGGAGAATATTATGTATAGTTATTGGGATAGCTCTTTTGGTAAGATGAAAATGTTCCTTTGCGTGTAAGAATAAAAATTATGTGTTTGATCCATTGGAAAAGAAATTTGTTTATTTTTCCATGCAAGATTTAGTTAGTTTCCTTTGGAAAAGAAAACATAATAGTAGGCACAAAGAAAAGTGTTTGTTAGGATAGTTATCTTGAAAGATTGTTAAGCATTTTCATGCACAAAACTATTATCTAGTATGTTAGTTTTACTTTGGAAAGAATATGCAAGTGCATGCAAGATTTTGTTAGCGTTGTTGGAAAGATGATGCTTGGTAGTGATTTATTTGTTACTAATGCATGTAAAATGATGTGAAAGAAGGAATGTCATGATAGATTGTTTATGTTTTATACATCCATACAAATAGTTATTGAAGTGTCACAAATAAAGATTGATTATTGGTGTATTAATATTTTATCTAATCATGATATCATGTGTGCTGACGACAACCATGGAAGGAAATGAAAGTGACTTGAGCAAAGAATTGTTCATGTTTGACATTGTGGTATATAAATATTTGTTAGTCCATGCAGGTTTATGAGTTCCAATTGCAGGATCACTTGTTGATGGAAACAGTCTGACCATAAAGACAGAGATTGAAGATTCATGGGTAAATGATATCATGATGATTGTAACAGCTTATAGCTAGCTATGTTGCATTTAATATTATTTTTCCATGTAATATTTTATGACAATGGTCAAGGGATGGACTCCCTTATAACCATTGAGTGAGGAGTGAACACCCTCACGAGAATTTAATATAAAATTAAATGTTTGCTGGTTTTCACCCTATGGGGTTTCCAGGGTATATCGGTGTCTAATGATGTGATTGTTCACTGTGTCATTTTCATGATGTCAATTACTTTCATGATGTGATGTTTATATTATCAAGTATGTCATTTAATATTTGAGTTAAAATGATCATGGAATTGATGCATAGTTATAGCAGGAATTTTAAGTTAATATTCTACAACATGAACAATTAATGGTTGTGTAACTCACTATGTTTTTACTAAATATTTCTCTAGGTGATGATGATTCTTATTCTAATGGTTAATGAGGGAATATAGAAATTAATTTAGAAAGTTACACATTGGTAAATGTTGAAAAAGATTCCTAACTCCATGCATTTTCTTGCGAGGTTACCGGGGTATGTTACAAATTGTATCAGAGAAAAATGTTGAAACATTGATGCCTTTTAGGGAATCATTCAACACAAAATAATTAGAAGTATGATGCTAGTGGGTATCATCTAAGGAATGACTCTAACTGAACTTGCAAAAGACTACAATTGACATGAGATGAATGATGCATGATTAATGACCACATTAAAGAGGAGAAAGTCACCATGTTTCTTTTAAATTTGTGCTCATGAAACTTGAATATGGGTGTAGATAAAAGACAATAAAACCTATATTGCACCTATAAACAATCGTGGGCACTCATTGGTTATAATATGAATTAATTACCAACATTTGCATGCATACTATTACAATAATGATTATGGTGCATAAAAAAGAAAAGAAAAAACATGAATAAGGTTATAATGCATTTATTATCAATAATGAATTCAAGTATGGCTTGTGTGATAAATAAATAATTTAGAAGTTAGGGTTGACCCTGAAGAGGACAATGGAATGTTGTAAGAAAAAATAAAAACAAAAAAAAATGAAAGAACCTCTTTAGTTGTTAAAAATAAGAAATGAGTGAAGTGGAATTCATATAGTGAACTTAAACTCAATGAACAACTCATAGTAGAATAATTCTTGATTTTTTTTCTTCATGTAGAGTTGTATATGAAAGTTTGCATTCCATGTGTTTGAAAAATGTGGTAAATGAGATCCAAAGTTTTATTGTTTTAAATAATTACACCCATGAGAGTTTTTGATGTGATTCATCTTAACATCAAGGGGTATTTGTAACTTAAGGTAATGTGACCACCATGTTTATTGCAAGAAAAAATTATGTTCAGACTTAGATCCATAATCTGGTCGACTTTTTTGATTTGATGTTCCTGTCGGGATTGTTTCTTGTGTTGTTTTGTTGAAATTTTCTCGTTGATGATATTAATATGATTCATGCTATTTGGTGAATTCTTGTTTACTCTATATTTGATAGTTTAAACATATTTATGGAAATTTATTTCAATTCCGCTAACTAGTTGTTCAAATTCCTCAATGGCAGTAGATTGCATGCTTGCAAATTGTTTGTTAGAATGTCTCAATGGTTGTAGATTGCATGCTTGCAAATTGCTGTTAAAATTCCTCAATGGATGTGCATTGCATGCTTGTAAACTTTTTGTTAGAATGCCTCATTGGTTGTAGATTTCATGCTTGCAAACTATTTGATAAAAGGCTATAGTGGTTCTATATTGCATGTGTGCAAATTGTTTTCCCAAAATTCCTCAATCGTTGTTGCTTGCATGCCTGCAATCTAATTGTAAAGAAGAAAAAATAAATTTTATTTTGTGTCCTAGTGTTCAATGGGACTGTTATTTCTCTATAATATTAACGGCTGGTAAGGAAATACCTTACATAAAGTACAATATTATGGTATGAAAGATATGTTAAGGTATTTTATTCAAAGTTTGATGATTTTTATTATGTGGAAATTTGGAATGTATACCACCTGTATTACATGTGATGAATTGTTGTCAATGTACTTTGACAATTTGTGGGACCCATGTTGAGGGTCAAGTATATATGCGTGGTGTAAACAGATATTCCTTTGCTTCAATGATAATATGAAAATGGCTCTGAAAGCCATGATGGGGTTGATATGATGATGTAATATTTTATTTTATTATTGAGTTAATGAATACATTGGTTTGGGTATTCAGGAAATAACTCTAGAGTTTTATAAGTCTTTTTTCTAGCTTAAGAAAAGCTATTGGTGGTTAAGTCCAAGATGGATCTTCCCTAAAATTCTCCTAAAAATCCCTAGGAGTAAATAATAAAGAGGAAAATATTAACATAATGGGAGAGAAATATTATGTTAATAAATAAGTTGGAGATAAATACTAAGTGGGGTCAAATAAAGCACAGTGGGAGAGAAATACGTGCTTTAAAGAAAAAGAAAAGTATCTTTTTTCGAAAAATCTAAAACAAAAAGGCCGAGGAAAAATGTTGGCAGACCTTAAGACAGGACACTGCTAAAAATAAGTTGGGAAGAAAGCACCAAGGAATGAATGAGGTTGTTGATTCCAATGGCAAGTAGATCTTATCTCGACGGGGAAATGTTGGAGATAGTTCACGGTTAGGTGGAATATGCTCGGCTCCTAAATAATTCCCATAAATTAACTATGGTTAGATGAAATTATGTCTATATTCTTTTATTGATTTCAAAATTATCTAGAGATGTTGGATGCTACAATAGATTGTAAATTGCATGTCTCGAATTTGTTTCAAGTGCTATAGTTCTGCATGCATGATATATTAAATTATCTAAGCGACAATTTGGATGAAATGTTTTGATGAGAAAATGAACATGTCATAAATGTATTATTTATATGCATTCATAGAGGAAATAAATTGATATATATATATATATATATATATATATATATATATATATGTGTGTGTGTGTGTGTGTGTGTGTGTGTGTGTGTGTGTGTGTGTGTGTGTGTGAAATAATTCGTATTAGATAAAAGAATGCGTTATTGAACTCTAAATTCCTGACAGACTAGAGGAAAATGGTTGGAGATAAATTCCATGAGTTTGAAATTTAATTGAAATTAATGTGGGAGAGAAAAACAGTAATTTTCAAACAACACTAGTGGGAAAGAAATATTAGTGTAACTCCTAGATAAAATGCAACATGCACTTGATAGAGTTTTCTTATCATTTTGATGATTAGAGAGATAGTGCTCCTTGAGTTTTTGTGGAAGTATTATAATTAAACTATTAGTTTACAATGGCTAAATAATTGGTAATGAAAAGTAAAGCCTAATGTTCCAACAAGAGAAGAACATTGAGGACGATGTTCTGTTTAACGAGGGAAGTATGTAATATCTATGACGTAGCCAACCGCAAAAACTCTCGTAAAATGAGGGTTGTTGAATAATTAAATATTATTAATTCTTATATCAATATTACATCAAAAATATTCTTGTGATTGTTAATTATAATAATATTAGAAGAATTAATTCTTAATTCTTTTAATTAGAAGAATTTATATTCTTCTATATAAATAAATTATATTTCCAAGTTGGTATCTTTTATGAGTTTTAGAAATAATGAGTAATAGTTTTAGAAAAACTATGGATAAGTGATATTTTTCTCATAAGCCAAAAGAAAATCTACCTTGAAAATAAAAACATGAGAGATTTATGAAGTGATTTTGTGATTTAGGAAAAAACATATTTATGGGTGATTTACGGTATGTTTTTAAGATTTAGAAAAGCTATTCCATTTTCTTAATTCTATTTATTGTAAACCTATGGGAAAAATAGGAGAAATAAGGACATAATACATGGAGAATGGAGCCAAAGAGAGGAAGAAGAGATTCTGAGCATGCATCAAAAGGTAAGTAACAATGTTCTTTGAAAATTATTTTGTTTGCATATGGGGCATGATGAAATAAGAATTGAATTTATTTGCTTGGAAAAGTTCGTATGATAAAAAATCAAGATTATTTCTTGAGAAAACCTCTATGGAATTTCATGCATAGAGGAATGCGTTTTTTTTCATTGAATTCTTAGAATATTTCATGTGCTTTAAATTTTTAAAAGTTTTTCATGGCTAAATAATTATGTGCATTGCATGAGTTATTGGAAAATAGGGTCCAAATATGCTTTCGTATATCCCAAACTATGATATATGTGCACGAACTAAAAGAGGTTTTTGTAAATGAGCCTGTTCCAGAAAAAAAGCTTTTTCATAATTGAAAATTTTGTCTATGTCTTGAAAACCGTGTCCAAAATTGATGAAAAAATAGGAAATTATTTCATATTTAAATCTGGAAAAATGGGTTGCAAAGATTCATTCGAATAATCGAAACTGTGATACATGTGTAAAACTTGAGAGAGGTTGATTTTAAAGAATCCGTCCCAAACAAAAACCTCTTTTTGTTTTCAAAAAATAATTTCCATATGTTTGGAAACTGTGTCCAAAGTTGATGACCAAAACAGGAAACTATTTAATATTTAAATCTGGAAAAGTGGGTTGCAAAGATTCATTCGAATCTTCTAAACCATGACACCTGTGTAAAACATGAGAGAGGTTTTTTTTTTAATGAGCCCGTTCTCAACAAAAAACTCTTTTGGTTTTAAAACAATTGTTTCCATATTTTCATAATACACATCCAAAGTTGATGACTAAAAAAGGAAAAACAGAGTAAAACAAAGTGTTTCCATTTGATTTTTCTATCGGATAAGAATTGTTGGTTATATACATATAGAGATAACTATTGTATTAATATTATTGAAAAGATTAATTGCATGTAATAACAAATAGAACACTTATGTTGATATTCCTTGAGAAGAAATAAGGTGTTCGCATGCACAAAAATAGAAAAATTATGTTGATAATCTTTGAATATGAATTAAGGTATTTCATTTAAAAGATTACCAAGTATTTTCTCATGATGTATAGGAATTAAAAGTTTTAAAGAGAAATATTGGACTCTTGAATAGAATATGTGCTTAGGTGCACATGAATAATATCTAGTATATTTGATCTACTAGAATTGAACATGTGATTTTACATGCACGGGAAGCTTGAGTTGTGCAAAAAGAGATAAATAACTTTTTTCAGAAGTAGTTCACATAAAAAATTTACATAAAATACAATTGGTTGTGTTATTTGAAAAGGATTTGTTACTCATGTTATTTCTTGAGGAATTATTACAAATTTGGATGATGTGTGAAATGATAAGAAAATATTTTGTATTGCATGCATAATAGCAAGTGAGTTAGCTAGATTTTGGAAAAAGAATAATTAGTTTGTTAGATTCCTTTGCAAATAAATACATATATTTGTATTCAGGGAAGCATTTATTGTGTTATAACTCTTCAAAAAGAATAGAAGAGAAAAACATATCCTTGTATGCATTATTGACTTAGATTCTTGGAGAGGAAAACTAGTAATCACATGCTTTATTATATTAAGATTCTTTAGAGAAACTATACAGTTGCATGCATGGAAAAATATAGTTTTGGTATAAGATTTCTAGAGAAAAGGAGGGTGCAATCACATGATATTGATTGTGTTGGCTTTCTTTTGGGAAAAATAATTTGCACTTTCACACCTAAAAGAATTAACTATGGTATTAATTTTCTTTTAGGAGAACATTATGTATAGTTATTGGGATAGACATTTTGGTAGGATGAAAATGTTCCTTTGCATGTAAGAACAAAAATTATGTGTTTGATCCATTGGAAAAGAAATGTAACGTTATTTTTCCATGCAAGATTTAGTTATTTTCCATTGGCAAAGAAAACATAATAGTAGGCACAAAGAAAAACGTTTGTTGGGATAGTTATCTTGAAAGATTGTTATGCATTTTTATGCACAAGACTATTATCTAATATGTTAGTTTTACTTTGGAAATAATATGCAAGTGCCTGCAATATTTTTTTAGCATTGTTGGAAAGATGACACTTAGTAGTGATTTATTTGTTACTAATGCACGTGAAATGATGTGAAAGAAGGAATTTCATGACAATGTGTTTATGTTTTATACATGGATAAAAATAGTTGTTGAAGTGTCACAAATAAAGTTTGATTATTGGTGTATTAATATTTTATCTAATCATGATATAAAGTGTGCTAGCAACAACAATGGAAGGAAAGGATAATGACTTGAGCAAAGAATTGTTCATGTTTAACATTGTGGCAGATAAATTTTTGTTATTACATGCAGGTTTATGAGTTTCAACTACTGGATCACCCATTGATGAAAACAATCTGACCACAAAGACAGAGATTGAAGATTCATGGGTAAATGATATCATGATGATTGTAATAGCTTATAGCTAGTTATGTTTCATTTAAGATTATTTTTCTATGTAATATTTTATGACAATGGTCAAGGGATGGACTCCCTTATAACCATTGAGTGAGAGTTGAACACCCTCATGAACGTTTAATAATGAAATTAAACGTTTTTTGGTTTTCACCCTACAGGGTTTCCAGGGTATATCAGTGTCTAATGATATGATTATTCATTGTGTCATTTTCATGATGTTAATTTCTATCATGATGTGATGTTTATGTTATCAAGTATGTGATTTAATAATTGAGTTAAAATGGTCATGGAATTGATGCATAGTTACAACAGGAAATTTAAGTTAATATTCTACAACATTGACAATTAATGGTTGTGTAAATCACTACGATTTTACTGAATATTTCTCTAGGTAATGATGATGATTATTCTAATGGTCAATGGGGGAATTTTGAAAGTAATTTAGAAAGTTACACATTGGTAAATGTTGAAAATATTTCATAACTCCATGCATTTTCCTGTGAGGTTACCGGGGTATGTTACATCAAGAAATTGTGAATCAAGAGGTTGAGCTTAAGGAGTGGAAAACTCTTATTCCTTATTCCTGACCCTCGACATACCATAGGTCATGGTACATAATGCCAATAGACATTGTATCTCTTCTGGATGATGAAAACCATATTAGAGAAAGAAATATCATCATCTCTTGCAGGGATTATTGATCCAACTACAAAAATTAAGTAAATCCACAAGGAATACTAGCTTATTCAATGCCAAATACAACAAAAAAATGTTGGGTTAGCTCGCATAGAGAGACACATTCCATGCATACTTGAAAATGAACTATTGGGATCTAGTGCTAAAGATCCAGCTCCAATTGAGTCTTCAAATGATTAATATGTTTTGTGGTTTAGTTGGGAAAATTAATTTTGATATATATTGATGAATAGTAAGTTAATATGTTTCTCCTTTCATAGGAACATAGTTAGCAGGAAGTATAAAGACATTCAGGTTTACAATTATTTACTAGACATTCTAAAACTTTTTAGATTTTGGATGGCCTATAATGTAGTCAGATGGCCAACAGATCTGGTTTCCCAATGCACAGTTTCAAGCCATATGACCATGGATGATATCTATGTATTGTCTGCCTATTTTTAAAAATTGAATGAAAAAGATTTTCCAAACTTTAATAATAATAATAATAATAATAATAATAATAATAATAAATATAAAATTTCTACATTATTATAATTAATCACTTTTATTAATTTTTTTTTAGTAGTTAAGGTAAACTTGACTTGGCCAAGTTACAGGTGGTTTCTGAGCTCTGGGTTTATGACAACCCATGGTGTCTACTCATGGCATTCACGAGAAATACAGTATATTTAAAGGGGAGAATTAAATCATCGTAGATCCATCTTAACTCTAGATATACCAAGCCCTTAGAGAGATCAAATATCTTAAGAAGCAAACCTATTTTAGAGTGGAACGAGATTTGATCCCTCTTAGGGATGGATCTAGGATGCTTTATTTTCTTCTACATATGTCAAGTAAATATATTTATTTCAACAATAAAAAAAATTAATATCAGTCCCTCACAAGCATTGATAAAGGTTTAAAATTTTATTAAAGCCCCAAAAAATCCAATTTTCTTCTTATTGAAGAAATCATCCCCAAATTTCATAACGTTATGCTTCAATTATGTCAAATTAATACATGCATTCCCTTCACTTATGTTGATTCAATACACTCATTTTAATAATGCCAAGTTAATATCAGCAACTCCTCCCTTTCTCTATCCCACTACTATCAAATCAATATGAGTAACTAAAATTATTGATACAGTCTAATAAACCTTGAAAGTTTGAGAAAAATGCAATTTTGAATTTGCTAAAGAAATTCCCCCCAAATTGCTTGGCCCTATACTCCACTTATGCTTGGCCCCTATACTCCACTTATTTCAAGTTAATGTATTTATTTTTCTCCACTTGGTTTAAGTCAATACATTCATTTCAATAAAGTCAAGTTAATATGGGTCCCTCATAGTTCTAATAAAAATATTTTAGTGCCCCCCAAAAAACAGTTTTTATTTTATTGAAGAAATATTCCCAAATTTCTTATCCTTGTGCTTAATGTGAGAAATACACCCCGTTTCTCAATCCCAATGAAATCATGTCAATATGAGTAACTAACAAGTAATGATATAGTCTAATAATAAAAAATAAAGTTGGCGATAAATGCAATTTTCTTTTTGTTAAGAAATTTTCTGCAAATTTGTTGGCCCCTATACTCCACTTATGTCAGATTAATGTAGTTATTTTTCTTCATTATATCAAGTCAATACATTCATTTCAATAAATTCAAGTTAAAATGTGTCCCTCATGAGCATTTATAGAGCCTAACAATAAAAATCTAATTTTCTATTTTTTGAAGAAATTTTCTCCAATTTTTTTACAGCTATATCATATTTATGTCAAATCAATACTCTCATTTCCCTCTACTTACGTTAATTCAATACACTCATTTCAATAAAATCAAGTAAATATAATTAAATCCCTACCGTTCTTCATTCTAATAAAGTTGAAGTCAATATGACTAATTCACACAGATTGATACACTTGAATAAAAACAATAAAACTCTAGAAAAATACAATTTTCACTTTGTTGAAGAATTTTCCCCAAAATATCACTACAAGAAAAAATGACATTGGTGAGGGTCATGACTATGAAAGACTTTTAAGGTCCATCACCGTCACATATGGTGATGGTCCTTAAAAAAGCATCGTTGTAAGTGTATATAGTTGTGGTCCTTTAAGATTCGTCACCAAAGCCATTTTCAATGACACTTTTGGTGAGGGTCGTTAAAGACCCATCACTAATTCTTTCTTTGGTGAAACTTCTAGTGATGAACTTTTAATGACTCTCACCAATGCTCTTTTTGTTACTTTAGGTGACGATAAAAAAATGTTCGTCATCATTGATCATTATAATGAGTTTTTCATGACGGTATGTGTCTGTTAATATACTTTTTTGTCAAAAGATAACGGTTTAAGGCCATTATTGTGGAGTATTTTTTATAATATTTCCAACACCATAGTGGTTAGAGTCAGTAAATTTGTTAAGAATTAATTAGTGTGTACCATTTCCCTCAAGTAATGACTTTTCGAATAGAGTTTTCCTATTAAGTTTATTATCTAGAAGATTCCCCTTAGATAAAGTTCCACTAGTGTGTGTAGGAAATATATTATTTAATACTTAATAAAAATCTATCAATTCTATTAATGATAAAGACCTAACACTTCTCAACAATCTGGGCACACCTTAAATTAATGCTTTGGCACAAACTAACATTTCTTAGCACCTCGCATGTCTTGGAACATCTTTGTACCTAGGACATCTTGTCATGACACTAACACCCAAGCACATGGTGGCATGTGCTGGAAGAACATAGAACTCTCCTAGCATGTTTTGGCATGCATGTAGTCCCTAGAATTCCCTGGAACACCTTTGTTGCATGCATTGACATACATTAGCACTTGGCATGTATTGGAACTTATTATTACTGTTCCTAGGATGCCCATTTTGAAAAATATAAAGTCCCAACTTATTAACCCTATTATGTTTTCATTTCCTTGAATTTTAGCTTGGTTCTTCCTTTTGTTGCCTTAACACTTCTTGACACATATTGACATACCTTGGGACCCTGCACATCCTTAGCACCTCACACATATTGTCATATCTTGGCACTATTTGGCACATATAATTAGCACACCCTGCAACTCCCTAGCACACTTTGGCACTTCTTGACATGCCTTGATATTACCTGGCATGCTTTATCAATGCTTAGCATACCTTGTAACTCCCTCCTTGGCATGAAAACTAGCACTCATTAACACTAGTCCTTGTCACATGTTCCTCATATTCAATAACTTCCATGAATTTTAACCTAGTGATCCCTTAATGTTTTGTCCTAGTACTTCTTAACACTACTTAACATGCATTAGCACTCTGTAGCACACCTTAGCACTCTTCAACATGCCCTTCCACTTCATAGCATGCATAACAATCCATGACACATATTGGCGCTTGGCACGTGTTGGCACTTGGAATGTCTAAGCATGTATGGAATATGTTGGTATGCCTTGGTATGATTTGGCATGGTTTAATATTAAATATATTTGAGATAAAAAGTTGGAAAGTAGATGAGAAGCAACAAAGGAAGACTTGGCATTTAGAATGAACTAAGACTTTTCCCTTCACACCTATTGGTGCCTAGTGTTGGTGTGCCTAGCATGCCCCTCTTGGAAAAGGTAAATTGATGAATTATTAACCCTCTTATGTGTTCATTTCCTTGTAGTTTAACTTGTTTCTCCCTTTTTTTGCCTTGACAGTCCCTCACACACATTGACATACACTTTCACATCTTGGCATGCCTTATCACTTGGCACATATTAGCATGTTTTACATACCTTCACACTATCTGGCACATCTTAGCATTCCCTACCACGCCTTGGCACTCATGTCCTCACAACTAGCCTTTACAATTTTTCACGACTTGGGAACCCAATCAAGTCCTTGGATACTGCAGTTCATGTGACAATATTGGCCTGCTTCAACCGCAAAAATTGACCAATTGCACCTACTACAAGTATATTGTGCCTTGTTCACCTAAGAACTACCTATAACTCATCTTATGCCACTCATGTCTAAGCTCAACTTGTCCCACTTAACTAGTTACCAAGACAAGGATCACATGATCTAGCCATGGCCATAAAACAACTAAGCAACATAGCTGAAACATGCAATATTCACAAGTATGTTCAGTTCATATAAATCGTAGAACATTAACTGATAGTTTGCAAGAGCCACGAGATGCACAAGACACACAAGATATAAGCTGACACAAGTCAAATACCCCAAAAATTATACACAACAATGTACAATATGAAAATATCTAGAATAGTTTAAAACATGAGAATGTAGCCAAAGTGTGCCACATCTCATTTAAAAAAAATACCTAAAGGAAAAACAATTTTTTGCCTAGCACAAATTGATTTCCCTTTTTCTAAAACTTCTATGTCAAGCCTCATATAACAATTGTAGGCTTGCCTCCTGTAAATCCTATTCTGAACTTATCCTAACAAACTTTGTCCTTAGCACACTTGAATTCACTGACACTCCCTGGCACCCACTCTTATTCATGTCTTTCTATGAATTTTGACCTAGTTATCCCTTGATATGCCCCGACACTCCCTAACACTCTAGTTCAACATGCATTGACATTTTCTAACATGTGTTAGCAAGCCTTTTCATTCCTTTTCATGCCATGACCCTCGCTAGCTAACATGCACTTACAACTACCCTTACTTAATTTGCAACTTGGGAACCCAACCAAGCACTCGCTTGACTACAAAAGCTTGAACAAGTTATGGTTACTACAACTAGACTATGTTGTTGAATTGTGTAGCTTGGGAGGTAATCCACAAGCCTAGTGAGATTGTTATGTATGAGTTTGGTAACAAAAGGATTTGTGGGAAAAGAATCCAAGAAAAGGGATTTTGGACCCAAGATGGTGTTTAAAATATAAAAGAAAATTAAAAGGGGAAATTAATATTTCCTAAGGTCTAAGTGGATAAAACCTGTAAGTTCTAGAGGGTTCCTAAGAGGTCTAGGAAAAAATATTTAAGTAGGCCTTAGGATGAAGGAAAGAAAATCTAGTGAGAAGGATCTCATTTAATTAAGGGGGCGAAGAGAGATGTAGTCCTAAAGAGGCCATGATCATTAGCATGTCTAGCATTCATTAATATGCCTTGGTATGCTTTGGCATGGTTTAATATTGAAGTTATTTGATATAAATTATTGGAAAGTAGAAGAGAAGTAACAGATGATGATTTGGCACTTAGAATGCACTAACACTTGGCACTTGACACTTATTTCCACCTAGTGTTGGAGTGCATAGCATGTCCCTCCTAGAAAATGTAAATTGATGACTTATTAACCCTATGATGTGTTCATTTCCATGTAGTTTAACTTGTTTCTCCTTTTTGTTGCCTTGATAGTCCCTAACACGTATTGTCACACCCATGCACATCTTGGCATTCCTTAGCACTTAACACATCTAAACATATTTGACATGCCTTGAAACTATTTGGCACATGTTAGCATTCCCTAGCATTCCTTGGCACTCATGCCCTAACAACTAGCCTTATATTTTCTCACGACTTGGGAACCCAATAAAGTACTTAGCTACTACAGTTCATGTGACATTGATCTCCTTTAGTCGTAACAACTTGATAAATTACACCTACTACAAGTAGATTATGCCTTGTTCACCTAAGAACTACCTATACCTCATCTTAGGCCACTCATGTCCAAGTTGAACTTTACCCACTTAAGAACTTACCAAAGACAACGATCACATCTAGCCGTGAACATAAAAAAAACAAGCAACATAGCTTACATAGGCATTATTTTTCATGTATGTCCAGTTCATATAAATAGTAGAGCATAAACTGATAGTTTTCAAGAACCAAAAGATACACAAGATACACAAGATATAAGTCGGCACAAACCAAGTGCCCCAAAACTTATACACAACAATGTACAATATGAAATTGTCTAAAATAGTTTAAAACATGACCATTCAGCCAAGGTGTGCCACATGTCATATAAAAATAATAGGTAAAGGAAAAATAGTCTCTAAAACTGCTTTGTCGAGTCCCTTATCGCAATCATAGGCTTGCATCTTGCAAATCCTATTATGAACTTCTTCTAACACACTCCATCCTTGGCACACTTGAATTCACTGACATTCCCTGTTCACACACTCTTATTTGTTCATTTCCATGCATTTTGACCTAGTTCTCCCTTGTGATGCCTCAACGCTCCTTAAAACTCCTCAACTTGCATTGACATTTTTTGGCATGTGTTAGCACACCTTTTACTTCCTCGGCATGCCCTAACCCTCCATATCTATCATTCCCTCACAACTACCCTTACTTAATTTGCAACTTGGGAACCCAACCAAGTCCTCACTTGACTACAAGAGCTTGACCAAGTTACAATTACTACAACTAGACTATGTTGTTGAATTGTGTAGCTTGGGAGGTAATCCACAAGCCTTGTGAGATGGGTTTGTGTGAGTTTGGTCACAAAAGGCTTTGTGGGCAAAGAACCCAAGTGAATGGGTTTTGGACCCAATATGGGGTTTAAAATCTAAAAGAAAATTAAAAGGGAAAAATAATATTTCATAAGGTCTAAAAGGATATATCCCATATGTCATAGAGCGTTTTTAATAGGCCCAGCTAGGAAAATGTATTTAAGGAGGCCTTAGTATGAAGGCAAGAACATCAGGTGAGAAGGATCTCATTTGATCAAGGAGGTCAGGAGAGATGTAGTCTTAAAGTAGGTCGAGTTAGAGGGTTGAGTAAGGGTTGCTAAAGGGAGGCCATGATCATCAACCAAGAGCAAGATCATCATGTGAGGGTTCACAATAATGTCACATACCTTAATGGGTTCAATATAGGAAGTAGGATGGCATACTATTGGTTCTCTTATGGAAGATCGAGCTCAAGAGAGGCAGCTCATGAGAATTTGTGCATGTCATTTCAGTGGTGTTTCTGTGTGAAGGCCACATCAAATTTTGAAATAGTAGAGAGGGTTGAGACCATACCTTGTGGTGATTAGTAGGTTGCAAGGTCTGTGATAAATACCAACACAATTAGAGGAGGTTTTGCACTAGAATTTAGGCCAGAACAAATGTCACCACAGGTGCAATATTGACTAAGGTAACCGTAGTTTGAGGGTCGTGGTAGAGATATAAAGTTCAGGTCAAGATTCCGTCAAAGAAATTCCCAAAATCTATGGATTCATATGAGCTAGGTCGAGTCTCTTATGGAGGAAAGAGTTGTTTTTTTTTCTAGGGGTGGATAGGGTTTATTCTAAAGAAATTAGAGTAGAATTATAATACCCTAGTTAGGGGAGTGTTTCCCACATGTTGAATCTACAAGGTATGCTCCTTAAGACTATAAATATGCAGAATATAATTATAACTTGAAGAGGTTTGCTCACAATACAGGTCACACATATTCTAGAGACATATTTATGTATAAAACAGAGAACTAAAATAAAGTGTGAACCTATAGAACATTGACAGAACAACGTGCCTATGATAGCTGGGATTGACATGAAAAGGAGTTGATTTTTGTGGAATACCCATAGAGTTTTGGACAAAGATCTGAAGCAACCTATAAACAGTTAGTCAATGGAATATTAGTGGATGATTTCTGACCCTAGTTCTGTCATCTACAAATTGTGAAAAGGATGATAAGAGGAGTAGTTTAGATTTGTTCATAGATTGGACAAAAAAGAAATTGGTACACAAGAATAGCGATTTTGAGAGGACTCAAATGACTATTAGGTGGCATATTTGAAGAGCCCTAGATGAGGAGCCAGTGTTGTGGGCACTAGATCAGTAAACGAATTGACTATGGTTGGGAAAATTGATGGCAGTGCAAGTACAGTTGGAGGGTTGTTAGGTGACTGTCAAAGAGGAGTCCTAAGTCTTGTACTTTTGAAGGAAAACAAGGTTGATAGAAGGGTAGGCATATTGCATCTAAGGATGTGCAGACTTTGAAGGACTAAAGTAGCACACAAGTGAGTTAGCCAATAGCCCTAGTTCACTGTATTGTAGAGGATTTAGTCAGTGAGAAGAATGGAAACCTCCATAGCCCTAGAGTTGTCATATTGGAGCAATAGTATGGCAAAAGTGGGAAGACCAAAGAGCTGTTCACAAACGAAGTTGTGAACAATTGATAGAAAACCCTAAGTGTTGTAGACCTTAAAGGAAAAAATAGGTAGATATAGGGAAAAAAAATTTGAGCCGATTTCATTAACCTAAAAGGGTTGAGTTCATTGATAGAGGCAAATTGAGGAGTTGCATAATGGGAGGCAAGAGGAAATGCTAGATGTGTTCAGGACATGTGGACTGAAAGGGATATCTATGGCCACCATAAAAAAGTGGGTCAAGTGTTGTCTTGTTTGAGGTAGATTGGTTATAAGAATACTAATAGTAAGCCCTAGTTGTATTCCTTGTATCAGTGTCATTGTAAACTTCCATGCTCCCTAGTACGAGAGCTATAGCCTATTCTATTATAGTTTGTAATTTAATGAAGAATGATTTGAAAATTTTAAAAATTTTCATGTGGACTAGTTTATTCCCTAATGTGTGTATATTTTTTTGTTAAAAGTAGATGTGTTGTGGCAATTGAATGTATTTGCATCAAAGTTTCTAAGACCTAGCACAGATTCTCATATGTCATGGAAATTCAACATAGGTCGTGTTCACCTAAGAACTACATGTAACTTATCTTAGGCTGCTCATGTCCAATCTCAACTCATCCCACTTAACAAGTTACCAAGACAAGGCTCATCACATCCAAATGTGGTTGTATAACAACTAAGAAACACAATTTACATCTTGGCATGCCATAGCACTTGGCATGTCTTAAATGCCTTAGCACTATGTCTCATGTGTTATCATCCCCTACATTCCTTGGCATGCTTTGACACACCCTAGAATAACCTAGCACTTCCTAAAATGTCTTGGTAGTTTAGCATACCTTGGAACTGCCTAACACATAACTTTGTCACTCCCTCCTTAACACACCTAGAACTCATTGACACTCCCTGTCACACACTCTTATTTGTTCATGTCCATGCATTTTTATCTAGTTCTTCCTTGTGTTTCCCTGACACTCCCTAGCACACATTGGCATACCCTAACACCTAGCACATATTGGCAATGCGGCCCTAGCACTGTAGAATTCCTTTGCACTACCTTGCATACCTTGTCACTCTCTCCTTATCACACCTACAACTCATTGACATTCCCAGTCACAAAATATTATTCATTCATTTCCATGCATTTTTACATAGTGCTCCCTTATGTTTACATAACATTCCTTAACACTCCTTGGCATGTGTTGGTACACCCTAGCACCTAGGACATCTTTGCATGTCGCCCTGGCCTCTAGCATGCCTTAAAATTGACTAGCATACCTTGTCACTCCCTCCTTAGGACACCCAAAACTCACTGACATTTCCAATAAAAAACTCTTATTTGTTCATTTCCATGCATTTTGATGTAGTTCTCGCTTGTCTTTCCCTAGCACTCCCAGTTAACACGTCCTTGCATGCATTGGCACATATTGGCCGCATGTCACCCTAGCACTCTAGTATTCCTAAGAACTGCCAATAATGGGTTGTCACTCCTCCTTATCACACTTGGAATTCATTGAAACTCCCTATCACACACTCTTATTCATTCATTTCCATGCATTATTACATAGTGCTTTCTTGTGTTTCTCTAGCAGTCCATAACAATCCTTGGCACACATTGGCACACCCTGGAACTTGGAACATATTGGCATGCTTTCCTAGCACTCTATCATGCCTTGTCACTACCTATCATACCTTGTCACTCCCACCCTAACACATGTAGAACTTGCTAAGACTCCCTATCACACACTCTTATTCATTCATTTCCATGCCATTGAAACTAGTCCTCCCTTTTGTTTCCCTGGGACTCCCTAGCATGCATTGGCATCACACCCTAGAACCTAGCACATATTGGAATTCTAAACATGCGTTGGAAAATTCTAGCATGTGTTAGAACTTCTTGGGATTCCCTGCACACCTTGGCACTCCCTAGTTGTGATGACCTCATAGATAACCTTACTTTTTTTATGACTTGGGAACCCAATCAAGTCATTGAAAAAATAGTGTTGTGTCTAGCCCAAAGTCTCCCCTTGTCTGAAACTGCTTTCTCCATTCCCTTATCACAACCATAGGATTTCCTCATGCAAGTCCTATTATGAAATTCTCCTAACACACTTCGTCCATGGGGCACTTGGAATTCACTAACACTCCATGACAGACACTCTAGTTATTCATTCGTTTCCATGCACTTTGAACTAGTTCTCCCTTGTTATTCCATGACACTCCCCAACACTCCTCGACATGCATTGAAATTTTCTAGTATGAGTTAGCACATATTTAAATTCATTGAGACACCTCAACACTCCTTAACTATCATGCCCTCATAACTATCCTTATTTTATTTTATACTTGGGAGCCCAATCAAGTCTTGCCTAAACTACAACGACTTGGAAAAGTTTCATTTACTACAAATATAATATGCCTTTTTCACCTAAGAATGGCTTGTAACTCATCTTAGGCTACTCATATCCAATCTTAACTCATCTCACTTAAAAATTTACCAATTCTATGCTCACATCCAATCATGGCCATAAAACAACTAAGCAACATAGTCTACATCTTGACATGCCATAACACCTAGAAAGTCTAACAATCCCTTGGCACTATGTGGCACATGTTAGCATCCCATGCATTCCTTGGAATTCTTTGGAAATGCCTAACACACCCTACCATTCCCTGACATACCCTGACACTCCAGCATGTCTTGAAATTGCCTAACATATAGCCTTGTCACTCCCTCCTTAACACACTTAGAACTTGCTGGCACTCCATATCACACACACTTATTTGTCCATTTCCATGAATTTTGAACTAGTTCTCCCTTTTTTTTCCATGGCACTCCCTAACACTCCCTAGCACACATTGGAACACCTTGACACTTGGCACATCTTGGCATGTCACCATGCCACTCTAACATTCCTTGGCACTACTTAACATACCTTATCACTCCCTCCTTAGCACACCTATAACTCACTAAGAATCCCTGTCACACACTCTTATTCATTCCTTTCCATGGATTTGAAACTAGTGCTCCATTGTTTTTCCTTGGCACCCCATAACACTCCCTAACATGCATTGGCACACCCAGCTAGCACCTGACACATCTTTTCACATTTCCCTGTCCTCTAGAATGCATGAATACTACGTAGCATACATTTTTACTCCCTCCTTAGCACATATGGAACTCATTGGAACTTCCTATCACAATCTCTTAATCATTAATTTGCATGCATTATTTTCACCTAGTGCTCCCCTGTGTGTCCCTATGACTTCGTAACACTTCCTAACATGTGTTGGCACACCCTGGCACCTAGCACATCTTGGTCGTATGACACTCTAGCACACTAGCATGAATTAGCACTGCCTATCATACCATGTCACTCCCTCCTTAGCACACTTGGAACTCGCTGAAACTCCTTGTCACACACTCTTATTCATTCATTTCCATGCATTTTTACATATTTCTCCCTTGTGTTTCCCTGGAACTCACTAATACTCAACATACATTGGAACTTGGTACATCTTGGTATTCTTCCATAACACTCTAGCAGTCCTTCGAACTATCTAGAATATATTGTCACTTCCTCCTTAGCAAACCTGGAACTCCATAACATGCCCTATAACTCCCTGGCACATATTGGCTCTTCGCACTAAGTGGCACTTGACAATTCTCACATGCGTTTATATGCCCTGGAATGCCTTGGCATGGTTTAAGATAAAATTTATTTGAAATCAATTATTCACAATTAACAGAGAAGTAATAGAGGATGATTTGGCACTTAAGACACACTAGCACTTGGCCCTTGGCATGTATTGGCACTAGTGTTGGTATGCCTAGCGTGCCCCTCTTGAAAATGTAATGTCCTGAATTATTAACCCTCATATATGTTCATTTATTTTCATTTTAACTTTGTGTTCCCTTTTGTCACCTCACACTCCTTGACATGTGTTCACATACCCTAACACCAGGAACATCTTCTCATGCCTTAGCACATGTCATGTATTTGCATGGATGGAATGCATCGACATGCCTTGGGAACTATCTAGAACATGTTACCACACCCTGACACTTCTTGATATGCCCTAGCATTTCCTAGCATGCCTTGTCACTCCCCCCTTGGCATGCCTAACACTCGCTGACACTTGCTGACACACCCTCTTATTCATTCGTTTCCATTCATTTTTATTCAATGATTTATGTTTCATGGGGTGCATGTCTAGAAATAGTTCCTTTAAGAGAATAAAAAAGTTATTGCACCATTATTGACATAAGTAATTGAGAGGTTCTACTTTAATGACAATAGGAAACTACACAAGATATTTTAAGAATGGAATTTTGAGGGTTTTTTAATGGTGTGGGAATGGTAAGAAGTGAGTGGTCAATATTGTGATTTTCTTTCTCATTAAAGTTCTTATCCTTATGAGAGATTCATGTTGAGAAAATGACACCCTCGTCATGCTTACCCTCCAACTCCTAATCTTCTCAAAATAAAGGCCAACTTGCATAGTGAGGGAAGGCATGTTGGTCTATGGTGCGCTGAGTGACTAGGTGAGAGTGCTAATGTACTATGAGAGGGGCTAAACCATTTACTTTGTGTCCTCTATGGATGACATATTGTAGGTGTGTGTCATGGAACCACATGGCCACTAAAAAAATTGTGTAAGATATATCCCAACATAATCAATGCCTTGAGAGAAATATGTGGAGAAGGATCAAAATAAATTATATTAGTGAGTCCACCAAAAAATATATACTAGAGAGTTGCACCATGGTGATAAATTTCACGCATGGATTCTTTTTAACTAGGCATTCCATTTTCTAAAAAAAAAATTGGAGTGTCATTGAATTGGTGGAATTCTTAAATTCATGACATTGTAAATTATGTAGGAACTTTGTTTCTTTTATTATAGAGGCTAAGGTTTGCAAGGATAATATAGGGTTTGTAGGCTCTTAGGGGAAAAGACACATCAATTTATAGCTCTTTGATATACTAAATCGTATGGATTACATTTAGTAGTTTATATGGATTATATGACATTGAATCCACCTTCAGATGTAGGTTGTTATGACTCCTACAACCTCATCCTTATTCCTGTTGATGAAATTTTT